>JAUMTS010123998.1:0-10107 GCA_032273385.1 Ophiopholis aculeata | reverse complement strand
CTTGACCCCGACCCCCCTATAACCATCGGGGGGTCGAGGGCTATACTCGGTGCAAGTTTGGTCAAGATCGGTGCGGGTGTTCTCGAGTGATTGAGCCAGATAGATAGATAGATAGATCCCCACATCTTGTTAATTATAGTAAGATTGTTCTTATTTCCACAGCCTTCAAACTTCCCGTTTAAAGGACTTCTTTATTACAGTTTATAATTCTTATCCTTTTCCCCCTTTTTATTGTTCCCGTAAGCAATCTTTTTCTACCATCCCCTTTTCGTATTTTGTTTACATAATATTTCCTCCCGTATTCCCACCGCGTATAATTATTTCTTCCTGTTATATCCCCGTTTGAATGAATATTCTTCCCGTCCCCTAAGCTTGCTCTCTCATGCTAACATTCTTGCTTATTTTGAATATTTCCTCCTGTACTCCCACTTTTCTTTGTCTTTAAATGATTTCTGTTTGCTATATTTTCTACTTTTTGTATTTTGTAATTTTCTCCCGCATTCCCATCGCATATAAAATTATAAGCCCGCTTGAAAGGCCAACTATATTAATGTTGAAACTGTATTCTTCTTCTTTTTAAATGTAGATTTTAGCAATAGCATACATTTGTATAAATTCCTGTGGATCTTATGTATAGCTCAAGACAAATTTCAGACTGTTTAATGCACATTTTTTGATTACAGAATTTATTTTAAAAAAAATGATTTTCCATTCAAATTAAAAAAACCGAAATGTGCATCTATATGTCTGAGGGTGATACTCAAGTTTGATTTGGGTAGTATCAGTGCAACATTACATCTAATCTCGATCTGTGGAATTGTTTATGATATGATTTTACATACAATTTCTTAAACTTCTTGTGTTACTTAGATAGTAAATTCGAACAGATCAATCTATTCAGAGCCCAACAATTGCAATAACACGTCATTTTAAAAGACGATATTTATCACTGTAACCGAGACCTAGCATTATCATAATTTATGCACGATTATGATGTCATATGGGGGATGCCCCTGTTCCCGAATCTGATTGGATACTCGCGCGCTTTGAGAGCAAAGGTCATTTAATCGTCATGGCCCTAATCTCTTGCACGTGCAATGCCACATGATATAAAAGCTTACGGTATTTAAAATTGTTAGACGCGATTTTGTAAAAGACTAGCTACTTCGTCCGGGCTATCAAAAAGAGAAAGTTTAGCGCTATTTTTGTAAGGAACGGCAAAGAAGGAGTAAGTTCTTTGCCATTTTTAAAAGAAACTAATTGGAAATATGAATAGTATATTGGTAAGAAAAAAGATAATGATTATTACATCGTTTTTACCCCTTTTTTTTTGATAGTTTGTCTCTTGTTTTATTCACTTTCCGAGTCCTTTCTGAAGTTTCTTTACACATTTGTTTATGTTTGATTATGTCGATATTGGAGAAATGCTGGCGACATGTCGGGATTAACCTCTTGTCGACAAAATTGGCGACAAACGGCCTGTCGACGACGGCACTAATAGCCACCATTTGCATGAAATCTTACCCCATAAACAAGTGTAATAAATAAAATGTGATATGAAACCACCCCATTTTTATGAAGTCAACTTTACAGCAAAGAAAAGGGGCAACATCTCTTTATGTCTTGAAAATCGGCATTTTTAAATTTTAAGACACCCCTACATGCAAAATGGGTTTTACATGACAACCAAAAAAAAAATCTTAAAACACACCTAACTGAAATGCGTTTTACAAGTTGGGATACCAAAAAAGACCCCTCTGTTTTACATGTTTTATTGTTGTTCATGTTTGTGAACAGAAGATAAACATGAATGCCCCCTGGGCGCCTACCAGCACAAGAAAATAAGAGTTCATGTTATGGCATGCTTTATAGCATCATAATTTGAGCAGGGGCATAGCGAGAGTTTTTAGTAACAATAAACATGGCCATAACTGCTTAGTGCCCTCTACACACACTTGTAAAATAAACAACTTGTTTTCAAATGTAGCCTAGTGACAGTTTGTGAAGTTTTTATTAAACATAATTGATAAACAAATATAAGACTGCATTATGTAATTATCAGTAGTTGTTGAAATTAAAACTGACAAGGCGATGCGTCCATAAAACATTCACTCGTCAGAGAGAACTTCTCTCTACATGTTTGCTCATTGATGTTTGCTCTTAAGTGAAGAGAAGTTGGCTTAATATTGATTGCCTCGAGTTTATATTGACTTGAATTTTGGTAGAGAATTTCTCTCCGATGGATTAAAGTGAAGTGGTATGAGTGGGATTAAGTAAAAGCAAACTTCTCTTGGCCGAGCAAATGTCTATGGATGCGTCACTTAAAAATATGTAAAACATTGTTTAAACACATTACATTAAATGTTATCCAAATCAATCCATGTTAATAAATTGCAATTCTGCACAAATAAATTTAGTGATAAGACAAGTTAATTTCACACTATATATGGAAAATGCTGTGTTCTATTTGCAAATATACGCCAACTATACTACTTCACAACTTCTGTAACTTGTATTCATCCAGAATCTTATAATCAACATATTGAAAATATGATAATTCTTTAAACTGCACAGTCAGATTCAGGACCTGGGAAGCTCCTAACACGAGGCCATAACTCTTCATTTGATGATGTAGTAGAATGTTAGTAGGAACCTACCACACGCCTATCATGCTCTATGGAGATATTTCAGAGTTCCTAAGGGGTACTACTGAGTTCCTTGCTGAAAGTTCCTATAAAGGTGAGAGGCTTGAAGGTTCTTTGTAGTGACACCGGGGAGAACACATTTAGTTTCTGCCCTAAGCTAAACTACTTTGTCATGAATCTGGCTGTGCTTGTATAAACATGATATTGATAATTATAAGGTGTAGTGATTTACAGCAGCTTATTTATAGTTTCACTGACCAAATAGAGTTTTGCGAATGATTATTATTACACCACTATGTAGGTATTTAAATGCTCCCCTAAAAGTTGACCTCAAGTAGGTCTTGGATCCTGACTGACTTACATACTTAATGTTGTTACAGCACAGTTATTGAATGATATCTTGTGTTAATATTTAAGTGTACCATTTCTAAACGCGCTTTGTGTTTCATGATCAATTCACAACTAGCCTAATGATAAAGATACCAATAATTGTGTTGTCTGTAAGATGGCACATACAGATTACTTTGGTTGTCTGTGTGTGTATCTGTATGTCTGGTAAAAATATCAAGTCTACACACATAACTGATCACTGTATCCACATTCTTCAATGAATTTTCACGCGATTTAGATTCAATGGTCCTTATGTTAGAGTCGCACAAGTGACCCCTAACCCCAACAAGAGTGGGGTCAAAGGTCATTTAGGGGTCATTAGAGGTAATTGACACAAAAATTATCAGAGTGATGAAATGTGTAGGTGTATCTATTATACTTTGATTGATTTTCATATGACTTGGATAAAACAAGTCCCTGTCACACATGTGACCCCAACAAGAGTGGGACCCAGATGCATATATTGGGTCATTAGAGGTCATTGACCCAAAATCTGGATAATTAACTAACTGCAATGGCAGACAAACAGCAATATTAGATGTCACTAGCGGTCTGGGGACTACAAAGTATCATCTACTTAAGGGCATGTAAAAATAAATGTGCAATAATAAGAATATTTACCAAATCAAATTACAGTAGGTGCATGAAGCGAGAAATTTGAGATTGTTCTACTGTTCGCCGTTTTCAAGGACATAAATATACAAACAAGTTAATAAATTAACGCCATTACACTACTTGGTATCATTCTACCTCTGCTGTGCCGACATTGGAGTCAAATATACAATGGCAATCACTTGACCTGGAGTCGTCTTTTACGAGAGCATTTCAAAACCTACTAGCTATGATGAAGTAGTTGCATTTGCAATGATTTATTTGTCTATACAATTGATTTTGTGTTTGTTAAGTTGAAACTGTCCTGATAACGTGAAAATAAACAATATGGAAACAAATTGTATATTTTAATGTTGTTTGTATGCTTTCTCTTGCATCAATTTATTTTATTCTATATTAGTTGTCAGTGGTATAGCTGATGCTTAAGCGCCTATAGGCAAGACATCAACATGGCGCTCCTAGGTTAAAGGCATATTCCCACATTGTTTTCAGAAACAGATTTTAAACACATGTAGGTACTGCGTGGGTTATTAGCATTCCGATGCATCTAACTGTCCGTCTGTCTGTCAACAATTTCAAAACGCTTCTTGTCAAATATGATTTGACCGATTTCCTTGTAACTTGCATATGATCATAGGGGTGTTTATGAATAACTTGATCACTTTAGTCTTATAAGAGAGATAATTATAGCTCTTTAACCCCTTTTAATTGTAATACATCTCTAGTAATGGATTAAAGAGCAGAGCTACTACGTACTTAACACAACAGATTAGCATTTGTATTTGAACCTGATGTGTTTATTACCTGTTCACCAAGGAGCTCTGTAAGTGTGGGTCCTGAACCCATAATTGATAGCCTGGCTGGCTGGGCCATTCTAGGTTAGGACTTAGGTCAGGGTTAATTTGAGTTTCTTACAAATTCTGAATTTAATTGGTAACGAGCCATGAGAGATCCACCTGTTTTAATCTGTTTAGAGCCAATCTATAGGCGCTGATTAGCTACTGCCATATAGTTGCATTGTCTGAGGTGAACAGTATTAGTTATATAAAAGCGCCTTGTTCTTTGTAGAGCGCTATATTAATGATAAAATTATCAGTACTATTAACCAAACACCATGTGATATGTTGATACTAGTATGATGTAGGAATACTTTATTTTTGTTTAAAAATAAGAGATATACTAGGAGCAGTTAATATTGTTTATTTGGAAGAAGGTATTGATAGTTCCGCAACCCCTACTTATTTAAAGTGCATCTTGCAAAAGGGCAATTGGGCTTGTAACATCTCCCTAACCAGATGTAATTATCGCTTAAAATGAGCTGTCAAGATTGTGTGTCATACTTACCAAATAGTGTACAGGACTTGAAATAATCTAGAGAAAATCTAGAAAACTATAATTATAGTAAGTTTAATAAAGGTAACCAATCAGTTGGAGGCCACAAAAGACTCACTCTTTCTATAAAATCAACCTCTTCCAAATGATTACAGTCCCTTTTAGTTGAACTATTCGTTGACACAGCGACTCTCAAATATTTAGATAATCCCTGTTTGACAGGACTGCCAAAGCAACCTCCTAATTGTTGTTCACCATGTTCCACCAAGGGCATATAAAAGAGGCTCAACCATCCCTCTGAACTGCCTATCTCTACAGCAGCAACCTAATGTAATCTGATAAATAGGACATTTTTCTGCAGCACATTACAATGAACAGCATAACATGAGAACTGCAGACATCCAGTGACCACTCCCACCTTTTTTTTGTGGAGCAATCACTGGGCTTTCACGGTTCTCATTTTGTGCTGTTGTTAAGTAATTTAGTGTCATCGAAAAATGTTCGATCTATCAGGCTACCTAATTGTTGTTCACCATGATCCACCGAGGGCATATAACAGAGGCTCAACCATCCCTTTGACCTGTCGTTCTCCATATGGCCCAAATCTGGGAGGCTGTTACACACACACATCAAGACCTCTTCAAGTTGCTGTGTGAAATTCAAATACAGGTGGCTCACTGTGGCTGTGAGTGTTTGGCAATTTTAATCCTCAGGGGAGGCTCTCACGTCAGGTATTGGGTATGGATTGTTTGTGGAGATAAAACAATTTAGAGGAGGATGGAGTTGTGTATTAAAGAGAAATAGTAAATTGCATTTGATTGGGTAAATGCATTGAAAGGCAATATGGAGTATCAATATTTCAAATAGAAGAAATGAGATTTGACCTTAGGATAAGATTTATTGCAACATTTCAAAGTAAAATCTGACCCTGATTAAGAAGTACTTGATTTCCCATTTTGATAAATGAAAATTATGGTACAAAAGAGAACAGGAAAATATAAGAAAAAGGTGACTATCAGTTGGAGGTCAATAAAAACCATAATTGTATGTATAAAAGGGTTGCTCTCTATTTGCTATTTGACAACAACCTTCTTTTTTGAGAATTTTTATTAAGATCTCCTAATTGCAGTTTACCATGTTCCAGTAAGGGCATACGAAAGAGGCCCAGCCATCCCTCTGACATGTCTTCCTCCATATGGACCATACTATAACCGATCTGAAAGGCTCTTAACACATTAAGACCTCTTTAATTTGCAGTGTGAAATCCAAATAACAGATGGCAGTGAGTATTTGGCAGATTTAATCCTTAGTGGGAGGCACTTGTGGCAGGTATTAGGTACAGATCTTTGTTGAGATACACAACTATTCATAAATGCCTAATTTGTATTACCATGTTCGAGTAAGGGCATACAAAAGAGGCCCAGCCATCCCTCTGGTATGTATCCTTTCTTATACTTTAACTAATCTGAGAGAGAACTGGTGACTGTGAATGTTTGGACAATTTGTACCAAAGGGGGAGGCTCTTGTGGCAGATATTGGGTATGGATTGTTTGTGGAGTTAATCTAGAGAGAAAAGTTGAAGTCATTTTGATGTTGTGTATAATTAAAGAGAAACAGAAAATGGCATTTGGTAGTGAAATGCTGTGGTAGTAAATATGGAGGTAATATTTTTTTATTAGAAAGCATAAAACTTGAACTCGGGTTTGATTTATTCAGTATTTTCAGATTAAAACTGTAATGATCTGTGAATCCAACGAAATTTCATGAAGGATTACCACATTTTACCCAATCCGGTGTTATTAAGAATACCTTTCTATAGCATTCCTCATTTTATCTTATTGGACTCTTGTTTTTTAAAACCAGAATTATAGAACAATTTCATGGAAAGAGGTCTGATTTTAAGAGTGAAAATCGTACTAAGCAAAAGCATTTGTCAAAATATTGTAGTAAAAAGTGCATACCTATTACAATGATAAGAGATAGGCATGGTATACACGGCTTAGTAATCTTGGCCCAATAACCCACTCCATAGGCTCTATGACATGTCATGACTAGAACATGGATGATATGCCGTCGGCAGAGAGCAGAAAACTTGAACTATGGACTGAGTAGCAGAGAATAGTACCGGGTAAAGTGCGAAATGTTTCCCCTGATTAATAGATAATTTTAGAAATAGTCCATAGAGCTTGGACGCTTATAAAGGATTTATTTGATAGCTTTAGAGGGTTTGGAAAAATGAACAGTGAACCATGTCAATATCTTACTATCTTATTTCACAACGCTCAACTTATGAACAACTTGACTTACTAAAATGACTTCCTTATAATGTTCTTTATAATATATAGCATGTTCAGATTGAATTGATAGAATAAAAAAATAGCAAAGGAAAGCTGAAAACATGGAATATCTTTTATCAGTGCACTTTACCATTGCTAAGAGGGATGCACACAATACTGTTATTCTTGACCCAATAACCTATCCTGTAGGCTCTATGACATGTCATGACTAGAACACGGATGATGTGCTTTCGGCAGTGAGCGTACGACTTTAAATGCAACTTGAGACTTGAGCAGTTATGTATAGTATCAGGTAAAGTGCAAAACGTTTACTCTGATTTGATTAATAGCTGATTTCAGAAATAATTTGTTGAATTTGTAAAGGAAGCTTACTTGTAAAGGAGATCTTTGAAAATTTTAAAGGGTTTGGAAAAATGACAAGTGAACCATGACAATATCTAACTATCTTATTTTACAACGTTCAACTTATGAACAACTTGACTTACTAAGATGACTTCCTTGATATGTTCTTTATAATATACTAGTATGGCATGTTCAGATTGAATTGATAGAATAAACAAATAGCAAAGGAAAGCTGAAAACATGGAATATCTTTTATCAGTGCATTTACCATTGCTAAGAGGGATGTACACAATACTTTTATTCTTGACCAACTAGAACCTAGTTGATGTGCTGTGGCAGTGAGCGGAGGACTTTTACTTCAAATTGATACTTGAGTAGTGGAGTATAGTGTCAGTTAAATAAAACGTATGCCCTGATTGATAGATGATTTCAAAAATAGTCTATCAAACTTGTACAAAGAAACTAACTTGAGACTTGAGTAGTTGTGTATAGTGTCAGGTAACGGGGCAAAAAGTGTACCCTGATTAATAAATGATATCATAAATAGTCCATAATATTCAAGCTGATAGTTTTGAGTTTGGAAGTACAACAATTATTGTACCAAATCAATGTTATCTATCAATCTTTAACTTAATTATAAACTACTTGACTTTGCCCAAGTATCAACAAGTGGACACATGTAAAGGATATCATTTTGTAAACAAATATTACCCATAGTAATACAAAATGGATGAAATTTCAAGTGAGTTTTCCTAATCTAAATTTTGGGTCAAATATGATGGATTCGCCGACTCACTTCCTTTCCATAAAAAAGTATACGTTTAAACAAATTCAGCACTCAATAAATTCAGACTATATCTGCCTTAAGTCCCACCTTAAAGGTGGTTGCAGGTTATACAATATAGCACTTTGAACATTTATATAAATGACCCATTTTATAGCACAGGTAAGAATTACTATTTATAAATTCCAAATTCTTGGTAACATCAAGGCAGTTAATTTCCAATGCAATGATATAGAATTTGTAGCACAGATCTATTTCAAAATAGAAACATGAGGATTAATGAGATACAGCTACTACTAGGATATAAGATATCGGAAAGTTGGTTGAGACTTTGGTATACCTTGTTTGTCTTCGTTCCTTCATAATCTTTGTCCTCTATGTACATTTCTACTAGCTGTTGTAAATTAAAAACCAGTCATTCGCACCACTGAGGCAAAAAACTGTTTTTTAAAATATCGGATTTGAGCAGAATTGAATTTGCTGCAGTTAACAATATGATAAGGATAATTAATAGCCATGTATTTCATCCACAAACATAAAGAGTTTAGCACAATTTTGTCTAATATGGGGTGTTTGTGGATTGGCCATGATCAAATTAATGTGATTTGTGAAGTCTGTTTATTCCGTGCACTTGTTCCAAGAGTAAAGTGGAAGGACAAAAAGAATGGTCTAGATGTGAGTTAATGTGTTTTAATGCCCTGAATCAGGTCTGTTCCAATTAATTCCGAGATTAAAATGTGCACAAACATGCATAACACAAGTACCTTGACAAAATTGACCAAATTGTCAATTTATAAAGTTTCAACCAGTACTCAAAAACTTCCAGGAAAATCTCTGATCGTGTCTAACATCCAGTGGTGTGACTCTGTCATTCAAATCCACAACATTACTGACCTATATCCGCACTCTGCGGAATCATGCATCCAATTTCAATATATCCTACAGATATACTGCAGACCAAGTAGATCAAATGTTGTTTGCTCTTGTTTTGACTAGCTATGCTTTCCTCATACGGTGTCAACTTCAATCAAAATCAAAAGAAGACAGAAAGAAGACGAGCGAAAAAAGAGTGAAAAAAAAGGGGGACACTCACAGCAAAAAGAGTGTGTTGTCATCACCGAGCAGAAATCCGAGAGAAAGGGTATCTTTTTTTACAAATTGACATGGTCCGCACAAACTTTGAGCAATTTCATGCTATTTGGGATAAAAAGGGTACACGTTTTAGAAGCATATGTCAGCGTTTAGGGTATAAAAATTGAAATTTTAGGGAAAGATGTTCTACCACTTCAAAAACCAAACTAGACCTGTTCATATTCAATTTAAACAAGATTCTCAACACAAAATTTCTAACTAAACCAGAAATCAAAAATTCATGCAAAACACAGGGCAAAATTGGGAGCTATAATTGGTGCCAATTTTTATGAGGTCAGTGATAAGGGTTGGTATTTTCATGTGCCGCAGGTCAGTGTTTAGGGTCCAATATTATAGGGAACACATGGAAGTATATGAGTACCCCCCCCCACGGGAAAAACCACCCCCATTGAGTAATACATGTATGGTTACCGTGATTTCAAATATATAATTTCTCTGCTTAACCAGTCAAGCTCACAAATTCAAACAAAGGACAGAACAAAGAAATCACCTACTACAACAATGCGAACAAATCAAAAATCATAACTCGTGAAGCATAAAATGAATAATTTGA
>JAUMTS010123887.1:0-10111 GCA_032273385.1 Ophiopholis aculeata | reverse complement strand
TTTGCAACCATAGCGTTATTTGCGACGAAATTTTCAGCATAGATGGCCAAGATAATATTGTTGACGAATATGTAAAACCAATTACGAAAATATAGCAGTTTTTTGAGAAATATGCTTTCGAAAAACTGTAAACGTTTTATTGAACCACCCTGTATGGTGGATACCACAGAAGAGGGTGTAGTTCAGTTTGGGTAATGCCCGGGGTAAACAAGGAATATGAGCTAATATATGTATATGTATTTATATGTTGTACCTTTTAAAGGTGCTAGTCCGATTATTCAAAATTGAGTTTTCTGTGTTATTTGATTGATCATCACTCAAAAGATAATAATTTAAAATGTCAGTTGAATCGGTCAAACCGTTTTGATGTACGTAGCAATTTTGTAGATGGCAGTTGCCTATATACCTTACTGTGTAAATCGTATTATGGTTACCACAACTGAGCACGTTTTCACTCATATCTCCTGAATGAAACACATTCCAACTGTAAAATTTTACATGGGTCATGAGAAAAATATGAGAAACCTTTTGGTACTAAAAACTCACAAAGTTTGAAAAAAAATCAAAAAGTCGGGGTTAAGTGTTTTTGCCGATTTTAAAACGTGCCAAAAATTGAAGTATTGTACTAATTCTTGTAGAAGAATTAGTCTGTCCATCTAGATAAATAGACTTATTCTTGTAGAAACATACAACAAAGTTAACAAAAATAACATTGTTTTGTTTTCACTTCTCCAACAACAGACACAGCCAAAAGTGAGAAATCCAAATACAGTAGTTCCCTGCCGGCTGCCAAATGGGCTGTTGTCTATCGTGCCCTCAGGTCTTTCTTGAGACCATTCGGAGATAGCGGGGAAGGACGACTGGACTTCTATCATCGAGCTCTAAGCAAAGCAGTCAGGAAAAAGTAAGGAAATCAAAAGAATATGCAATAACATCTTGTACTTTGTAATAAACAACCTATTATAAAGACGATGTTCAAACAGATGTGCATAGCACGAAATATAATTGATAAATAGTAAGGAATGACATAGTGGATTGAGAGCTTATTAGCATATTATAAGTTACCGGTTAAAACAATTGTAACAATATCAGGCACTATGATGGCAAGAAAATGTAAATTATTTAAAACCATTTTAATCATTGTCATTTCACGACTTCATACAGAGTGATGACATCTCAATTGAGTGATCAAGTTTTTCTATTGTTTTGGTGTATATAATTATTATTATCACTATTATTAATATCATTATTATTCATTTATATTCTAGGTATCTCAAAGAAGAGAATGACAGAAAGTGGTGGCATAGGAAGTTAGCAGAGTACTTCTATGAATCCGAAAACATAGAAAGAAAAGTAGAGGTAAGGATTTCTTGCGGTGTTTTGGCAGACACTCTACATATTTCTCCTTTAAAAAATGGGAGTGGGCTCCCAGTATTTTTCCTGGTTATGATAGTTGATCTAGAAGGACCATGGGCACAGAGGCGCTGAAGTTGTGTGGAGACGAACCCAGAGCTTGCGCTGCCGTGATACTTCTAGACGGACTCGATGAAGCCGAATTCACTAAACACAATATCAGATTTTCATGATTTCCAACAATAAGTATATGGTTCTCGCTCTTGTCAGCTTATCTCTTTCTTGGTGGTCCATGAGCTTATTCATTGCGTACTAATGCGTAGCCTACCGTACGTAGACTTCTGTTGAATGTTCTGTTGTTTTAAGGGATTTTTCGATTTTAGAACGTGCAAGTATAATTGTAGCCCAATGCCATTTTATAGAAGCAAACAACAAACTCACTGTTGTAATATAATTTTGGTTGTTCTTTCATAGGAGCTACCGTATAATCTGATTAAGATTGGAGACACACAGAAGCTTACAGCCACGCTGACAGATTGGAGGGTATTTGAACTCCTGTATAATGAAGATTACAGCGAAGAATTAATGAAATACTGGCGAGAGGTAAGACATAATTACCTTCCCCGCACCCCTCATGTTTGTTTGGTTGGGGACGAGTTGTTGAGATGGTGAAAGTTCTTAGGCCTATACCAATTATTTTTGAAAACTTTGATTAATTTTTGAACCAAACACCCAGGTATTAGGCGAAAGCTATAACAGAAATTTGACAATTTGGGGACATTTGACATTGAATTCATGAAATTAAATCGGCAAATTTTTCAACAAACTTGAAAACGATCACACATTTAAACCTAACCTTCTTGTATAAAAAAGGTTGTCATATATTTGCCATTGTTTCAAAGGCCCATCATTCGTGTTTATTGTATGGCTTTGTACAGAGTATCCGCCCAGGGATATTATAAGGCATACCTTAGATTTATAATACGGCTGGTGGTGTAGATCACAGGAGGCCCCTCTCGAAACTTGTAATGAGTGTTCCTGAGTATAATAATATCATCATAATGTGTAAGGTTGATGTTGATGCTTTTTGAAAGTTTTTTTAGAACAAAAATTGACGCCTCGAAATCTCAGCACGTGTATATTGTTTCGCCACATTTTCCTCGCAATATAAAGCACTGTTGACTGTAAATCTGTGTACTTTGTACAGGGCTTCGCAGAGCAAGACTGGCAACTCAAACTTCGTGATGCGTACGAAGAAGTAATATCGAAAGAAAAAGCGACTATGTCAGATGACGTGTTATCACAACGATATGAACAAGTGTCAAGAATACTGTAAGTTTGTACATTTATATAATGATATGAGATTTTTTCACCAAAGTAATCGTAATAAGAAAAACTGAATTCAGGCTAGTTTTTAGTGTCTTTGTGTGTAGAAAAGACACCAATTTAACATGTTCTTTAGTCAATTAGTGAATATAAGCAAACACGAGACTGTCTCGAACTACTTGATATAAGAAGGCTTCTCATCGTTTAGAGCTACTTGTCTAAGATCAAAGAAATAAAAACATTAGGTAAAATTGTAAGTGCTATATGTTTTAGGAGGGAAGCAAAATGTACAATTTCAAGAGCAATAATATTTTCAGCAATGGTACCTCATTAAACAAGTTAAAGGCATAATATTAAAAAGACGTGTGTAGTAAAACGTTTGTTAAGAAATGCCTTTTTTTACTAATTTATATACGTTAACGGCAAACGTAGCCCATTGTTACCTCAAAGATAAAGATACTTTGTTGCAAAATGTATTTCAGAAAGAAAAGATATATTTTGCTTCTAACTGTATTGATTTGGTAAAAAAAAAACTATAACACCTTTTTCTATTGTTTTTATACTTTACAGGCAACATGCAGGTCAATACGATGACGCGTTTGCGTTCCTCCAAAAGTCGATGGCACTGGAAACGGAGAAACTTGGCGGCAGACCAGAAAGAATGGTAGAACTACATGACCTGGCTGCGGCCATTTATGATGACGTAAGTATATTGTAGTAAGGAAAACTCGATTAACTTTGAAATAATTGGCCACATTGACTCATTTCAATTCGTTTTTACTTACATATTATGACAACATGAAATATATTTGTTACGAAGGAAATGGAATTATCGGACAGCGACTCTAAATAATAGATCTTTCGGTGAGAAGTTGTGGTATTTAGTAGCAGGCCATCCAGTGACATCCTAGGGAGTCACTCCCAAAACTTTTCCATTGCCAAAAAGAAATCAACGCAATATACTGCAATTTTGATGAGTTAGAAACCATTTTACCGTTGTAATCGATAATGGAAAAATGATATTTCTACATGAACAAAATTGTGTTTTTTTTGCATTGGAAACATGATTTTTAAACAATTCTAGATTTAACCCGTTCATGTTGAATTTGCCACTTGATGACTTGATATTTTTAGAAAAACTATCACTAAAAGGTTCATATTTGCGAGTCATCTTCTAGTAATTATCAATCCTTCCAACTGTGCATAATCAGATTGGCATTGAGGTCCTCCTCCTTCTTTGGGCGATTATGAAAGTAATCCTTCGGTCGAGTATCTAAATTTACTTTCAAATAATATGATAAAAAATAAGTTCCAAGTATATATATTTTGGAGTTCAGTTGAAAATGTATCAAAATTTGCCTTTTCCTATTTCCATTTATCATATATTATGAGTTAATGATATCCTTGAGCCTTTCTTATTGCATTCATGTTTATAGAAATTCAAGAGTATGTATATTTGGGTGGAAAGGAAGCATCTTCCCGAGTATGGGACTGCAATCAAACACTTCCGTGCATCAATCAAAATCAGGGAGACACTCTCTGGAAATGTACACAAGGTAGGATTCTAAATTAGGAATGCTGGACACCTCGCCCCTGCCATCTCGCCCCCTAAAATTGATATGCTACAGTTAATAGTAGTGCTGTAGGTCTCAAGACCAAGTTTTGGTGTAAGTCTCGAGAACAAGTTTTGGTCTACGTCTTGAGAACTTTTTGTGGAAGTCTTGGTCTCGGAACCTAAGATCTCAGTCTAGGACTCGGTCTCAGACCCTTAATATTAGTAGTTAAGATTCCAAGACAAATTTTGCTCAACATTTTTTTACTTATTGGATGTTAACTAGGGCGTAAATGGAAGTTTTATATAAAAAATTTAGGGTTCAGACTAAAGAGAAACCGAACTAAGTCTTCATTTCACGCCGGAGTGAGCATCGAACAAATACAAAAGAGTGATCAAAAGTTCATATCATATATTTAGTATTGAACTAGGGGGCGAGATGGCAAGGGGGCGAAGTGTCCTGTTACCAGGTTCTCTAGGCGCTGAACGTTGTGTTGGCAACTTTAGCGCTGACACAAGTCATGCTAGTAGGCAATCTTTAGGTCACACAACACAACAAGAACCCAGGTGTATGGGGCAGAGATATGGGAAGAAGTTTGATTTTTAGGATGTAGGAGGAAACCGGATGCCGGAGAAAACCTACCAAGGCGGATATGGAATTGGCAAGCCAATGTCAGGTGAATATCTAACTATCTAATTATATAACATCAGTTCCCCTGTATCTTCCTAGGAATCATGATTTTGGTAGGTTATAATTACTGAAATGTAGCGGGTTTAATTTGGATGTATAACTTGAAAGAGACCATTTGCTTTTTATCTCTTCACATTTAGACCCTGATGGAGCGACTTGAGTCCGAGATTGAAAGGAACGGCATCTTGATGAGAGAGCAACGAGAGAATACAGACCAGCAACAACAAGAACTCCTCAATTCCCTTGAGGCAAATGACCGTTACCAAAAACAAGTCGGTTTAATGCAGGCTGTAATGGATAAGAAGGTGAGGTTTTTGAAAACAAATTTATTATCTTTATTTTAAAAACAACCCAATCATCAGAAAATCACAAACAAAATCAGACTGAAAAGCAATAAAAATACACTGAGATGTTTCCAAATTGGAAAGAATGTAAGTTGTAGCATTCAGTCAGCCGGAAGCTTGGGTACTATGGAGTTTTACCCTTGGTACTCACAGAGTAGGGGAGGTCCCCTTGATGAACTCAACCTGCTGTTTACTTGGAACCTGCCACCTGTGTACAACCAAAGCACTCCTCAAATATAATTTATTTTTCCAAAGAGTATATAAATGCCTGCAAATTTTCATTTTATTTTGTATTTTTCACATCCATATTGTTATTGACAAGCCTATTGTCAAAAATTAATAGTATAGTAAAATACTCAATTTATTCACATAATCTGGTAATGGATTTAAATGGCATGCTCAATGCTGTTATCATGTTTAAAGATGACTGCATTCAGCCTCATCATCAACATGATCTATGCACTCTTTTGCTTTGTTGAAAATGGTGGAAAGTGTGTGAAGGACGACATGGAAGAGCACTGTCGTCACATCTTGAATTGGACAGTTATCATTTTCTCATATTTTAAGGACAATTTGTTGATGTTTGATTTGAAATGGTTTCCAATTCATCCAAGAATGTGCTGATTTGATTTTAACTTTTGTATGGCCAAACTGTTTATGCATGTATAAAAACGTGATGAAAATTAACTATATAAATGGTGGCTAAAACCTCACTCAACATCACTACATTTGCAAAGTTCATCAGTGTATAACACCAGTAGCTGAGGATGACAGAAAGTGTCCATTAAAATATCTACAAAGAAATGAGATGATCCAATTGAGTGAGAGACTAGAGGAAGCTAAGGCCAAGTTGGGAGGTATGTTGTGATGTTTTTCAATTCAATTCAAACTTTATTGAGTTTAATTGCATTGAATGGTGGTAGCGGTTTTTCATCAACCATTTATAAGGAAGGAATTCATTTTCAAAAATGTTTTCCTCGCAACTTAAATTTATCTCTTCGATCAGCAGTATTTTGCCACATATATGAATATTTCTTTTATCTTTCAGACAAATGAGATGATCCAATTGAGTGAGAGACTAGAGGAAGCTAAGGCCAATGCCAATGCCCTGGAAAAGAGAGCAGCCGATGATAAGGTAGGCTTGATGTCATATATTAACGAAGCAGATTGAAAACAACCTTGTGTGGCACCTAGCGATTGCGATTACAGTAGTCATTTAAAGTCAGTGTGGAAATGGGAAAAATACATTGTTTGGCAACGAAGAAAATCTCATGTAGAGTTAGAAAATTAAACATTGAGGTTTTAACACTGATAACCATAATAATAATAATGTAATAATTTGGTGCTTGTAAGGCGCAACCAATATCCAACAGACATCCCATCGGCCAGCCATTTATTACCATGAATGGCAACGAAGGAAAGCTCATGTTAGGTTAGAAAATCCTGAGATTTTAATACTGACTTTTTTTATTTTTAATAATCGAGATTCTACACTAATGTCACTGTACTGAGCGTCTCTGAATAGAGTTTTACCCTATTTTGTTCTAATGAACTGTAAACTGTGTTCAAATAGCCCCTGAAATGCAATATTACTATGTAAAACCCAAATTTTTCGGGGGGCTCCACCCCCTCGGCCCCCACCAGGGGCCCTTAAGCGGGCCCCTGGACCCCCGGCCGAGAGACGCGATGCTCCGGACGTTCGCTCCATGCGCTCGCATTTGTCACTTTTCAGAAAGTTCACATTTCTAAAAAATTTTTCAAACCCCAAGTGGCATCTCTGAAAATATAAGTCCACTCATTTTCATTTTTTCTTCTTCCTGACAGAATTTATCAAATCTAAAGCTACCCTAGTGGTTTGTCCAGCATCTCTTATGCTGCAGTGGATCGGGGAAGTTGAGAAAAGATGTAACCCTGGTGATATATCTACCTACCTTTATCATGGTCCCAAACGTGAGAAGGATCCCAAGACACTTGCAGCCTATGACATGGTGTTTACCACATATAGTCTTGTTGGAAGGGAATTGTCTGTCGTGGGTGAGGAAGATAAAGGGGATCAGCCAGCAAAAGTAAGCCACTGATTGTATTTATCCTCATGTCTCCTGGTGCTTACTATGAATAAGCCTGTGTCAAATCTGTTTAATATAGTTTATGCAATAAATAACTTTGTAAAATAATACGCTTTTTATCTGAATAAATTTGAGGTTGCAAAAGTTTTCTGTATATCTGTGAGAACATTTAAAAATTGCTTTTTTGAGTTATATCAATTTATAAATTGCGCCTTTTTTATATGTTACTCTATGTGTGGGTTGATGGAGCTATAACCCTTTTGGGGGGGGGGGCATATACTAATGTCTCAAAAACGCAACTGAGAATTGTCTTCATTTTTACAAAAGATGTAGGCACCGAATTCAGAACATGATCTAATAGATCCTACATGAGACTTATCTAAATAATATCAAAAGTTTACATTCACTGTGGAATAAGTTTGTCATCGAGAGGAAGGATGTAAGTTGTAAAGATTAGTGGCCCAATTATGGAACCCTGAGGCACACCATAGTCCAAACGGAAGTCACTTGAGTATTGGCCATCTATAGAGACCTGACTGTATCTGTCCGACATGTATGACTTGAACCAAGCAAGAGGATGTACTGTAACATCAAGATCTATTTCAAGTCTGTGGAAGAGAGTGTTGTGGTTGATCATATGAGAGCGTATCCCTGGACCTTATTATTCTAAATGAAGAACACAACATCAAAAACAACAAGCTTAAAAATTGTTCATTTTGTGTACTTTATCATCGTTCATCTAGTCTGATAGATAGGACCTTTGATGATGACACGCAATCACTAAACAACAGCAAAAAATGAGAACCGCTAAAGCAAAACAAAGTTTTGGTAGTAGTAATTACTGGGATTTCGCGGTTTTCAATTTGTGCTGGTGTTTAGTAATTGGCTGTCATCATCAAAGGTCCTATCCATCGGACTATGTACATACTGCACTCCTTTTCGAGCCACTTAGCTCCAAATTGGATGGGAACGTATCCCTGGACCTTATCATTCTAGATGAAGCACACAATATCAAGAACAACAAGCTAACAAATCTTCCATATTGTTTTTCTCATTCAGGACACATCCTGCACCCCATCTCGACCTACTTTGCTTCAAATCGGCTGGGAACGTATCATCCTGGATGAAGCACACAACATCAAGAACAACAAGAGTCAGACAGCTATCTCAGTATGTCGTTTGAGAGCCAAAGCTAGATGGGCTGTCACAGGCACACCAATACAGAATAATCTCTTGGATATGTTCTCATTACTCAGGTAGGTCATGTTTTTTAAGGGGTTTTTTTTTAGGAAAATTTATTGTCAAGTTGTAACGTGGGAACTTTCTGTTGATTAAACACATAACTAAAAAATAGAAATAGATATAGTGTACTTTAATTGGTATAGATGAAGATTATTTGGAAACTTAATGTAAATTGTGACATAATTTTATTATCCAATAGACATACCAAGCTCAAATCGACTTGCCTGTTGGAAAACTTGTCACCAGATATTATTGCTGATTCGTGTGATAAATCGCATGTCGTTTCAAGGCAAAAATCTGTTTGAAAATTCACTGTGATTTTAAACAGCTAGGTTGAGCACCCTCAGAGAGTGCTTTGTATCTCAGTAATGTATTGTAGACGGCTTTCATTATGTTTATATATCAAGTACATTTTATGAGGGTTCGTTCTAAAATATAGAAAGAATGCAAAATCTATTTTCTGTTATTTTTGTTGCAAATTTCTCAATCCATTCAAGACCCCTTAATAGGGAAGTTGAAAAATCAAGAACATTTGAGTGGCCTGAGCTGTTATTCAATTATCTAAAACTCAGACAATTAACAATTCACCACCTTGCGTGACGCTTAAGCGTTTGCTTAATACGCAATACGGAACGCACCTGGTGATCGCAGCAAGCAACAAAAGAGGCGAACACGATTGGTTATTTTTGGAAAGATCACGTCAATGCACGTACACAATGCCGGGTTTTACTTTGCATGTACGCACTGACTGCGTTCATCTTCTTGTTTTAGATAATTAAATAATAGAATGTTTGTAGCATATGGGCATGTTCATGTGTCACATGTCTTGAAAATATTTCTCATTTATTTTTCCTCAAAATGAAGTTTAACTAGGACATAGAACTTCATAGATTCATCAAAGTTATTTTTTTTACATCTTATGATCATGTTGAAGAGAACAGTGTTGATTTACTCATTGTGACCGTCCACTGCAAACCAGTTCATAAGTCATCCCTTAGAAGTTATTTTGAGATTACTCCAGTTTTGTAAAGCTAATAACATAAGCTTCAAAATGATATTTCAGCTAGCTTTATAAGACACTCAGAATTCCACTCAGAAGTGGAGTTACTGTTAGGCCAAAACAAAAAGAGGTTTGTCTCAGCTTCCACAGGGACAAAACCCTAACCGCTATGCTTTTTCTCTTCTTTTTTTTTTTAGTCAAAAAGAGCTATGCGAACGCGGAAATTCTTTTTTTATTGCATTTTTCGCCCATTTTTTTTTTTTTCCTTGATGATTAAAAAAAAAAAAAAAAACACCTGGAAATCTCTTGAAAACCTAAAAAAAAAAATGCGGTAAAATGTGAATTTCTAGAGCTATGCGCGCGGGAAGCTGAGACGAAGTTTTTTTTTTTTGGCATTAGGTGTGCTAATGACGAGGCTGAGGTCGGCTGCTGCCGCCGATGTACTGGCTAGCTGGGCCTGTGCCCGCGGAATTGAAGATTCCAACAAAAAAATGCCAACAGCGAAATCTAAGTCATTTAGCAACTTAGCCAGGTGAC
>JAUMTS010123776.1:0-10114 GCA_032273385.1 Ophiopholis aculeata | reverse complement strand
GGTTGAAATACAGAGGTTTTATCGTTTGTATGATTACACCTACAAACTGTAAAGAAACTGGAACCACAACATTACGACCAGGTAAATCACTTCGAGAGAATCAAGTTTAATAATTGTCCAAATGTTCTTACACATTAACTTTAAAAAAACCGGCAATCTTTTTAGATTTTATTTCTCGATTGTAGGGAAAAGTTTATAAAAGCAACGGTTGGAAACTAAGCAATCGACTTCATCATTTACAAAGATCATTGATGAATCCTTATAGATGTGTGTTCATGTGTTCATTCTTTATTAAGCGAAGGCCCTTTTAGGTTATCATTTATATGAATATAAATGAAATAACACTTTATTACATAATCATAAAGTAAGTGAAATACTCTAACACTGTGACCGATTTGTAAAAAGCTGTAACACCTATTGTTATATATTTTGATTGCCAATATAGCTATCACCACGAAAGTTTCAGAAACAACAGTTACTGAAAAGAAAATCAACACAGGAGTAGGAAAACCGGCGGTGACAACATCAAAGACCGTTGCTACCACGAAAACCCCTGAAGCTGCAATTAGAACTGAAGAAACTGTGACTACAGTTAAAACGACAGGCGCCCCAGTTGAAACTACTGAAAGTAAGTTATTTAATTCAGCATGTAGTATAGTATCTTATGACACGTGATGCTTGGTGTATTTCCATGTTGTATCATAAGGCTTTACTATATTAAGGTGTCACCGAACAAGCTTAAAATGTATCAATACTACCACCACCTATAGTACATGTTTTCATACACGCTAAGGATGTTGCAACAAATTTAACGTTAGCCTTGTGAAAAGTTGTCCCGCTTGGACAGCGATGAAATGCTGTTATGCCATGCCATTCTACACAGATTAAGAAAAGCTCAGTAAATAGCGAGGTGGAATAATTTACTGAGCAAGCCAACACATTTTCTAATAACATAATGCAGTGCCCAATGTTCTCAATGTGTATTAACGGGTCCGAGCATACAAAAACCACAAACATGCCACAAATATTTTGTATCATTTTCACGTTCCTTGCCTGTATCACAGAAGAATGTGTGAAGCCGATAGAAACATCTCCTGCGAATCAAACACCAATTAATGGCAACGTCAATCCAGCAAACGGATACTGGAGCCCAGCTGCAGTTCCAAAAGACTTCCCTGCAGCCTTTAATCCCAACGATGACAAAGGAATTCCAAGTCTTACAACATCATTTGCAAAGAGTGTTGACATTTCTGCAATCAGTCTCACTAACTCAGATGATGCGGGTGTTGTAAAGGTACCAAGTGTGAAAGCACGACTTGCATACAACACTGCAGCGGACAAAGCAGGGTCACCCAAAAGGCTATTTGCTGAACAACTAGACTTGGCAACTGATAAGACTACTAGTTTACCAGACTCATTCCCCAAGGGCGTGACATCTTTACGATTGTATATTGTATCTCCAACTGGAAGCAACAAACTTCGCCTTAAGGTTGAGTTCATGCACTCATGTGAAGGTAGGACATAGTGTTTCTCTTAACATGTCTTATTTTAATGGCTTACCATGGGCACCAATATGCACTCTAATATCCTGTTTGACATAAAGTGGAGATCCCGTGGTGAATAGAGGCTCTTTTTGACTTTTATTAACGGGTCTTTCATACCCCAGATTTTTAAAGTGTCCACTCTTTGTCAATGAAAAAGACTTTCTGCAGACTTCAAGTAAACTTTTCCAATTTCTTTTGTAACACCAGAAACTACCACAACTGTAGTAACAACAGTAAAGACAACTACTGTCAAACCAGGTGAAAAAACTGCGCCAGAAAAGAAAGAACAGACTGTGGCAAAGGTTATTACAACGAAGGCACCAGGTGAAACTAAGCAGGAGGTAACGACTGTGAAGACGGTTACTCTAGCTCCGCCAGGAAAAGGTTTGAATAAAATTCTTTACTTCAAAAATACTTTTTACCATAATGAAAATCGTTCTCTTTATTAATAACTTTCATTAAGTACTATAGTTTAAATATCTCTTAAACACATAAAGAGCTAAATACATGTAAATAGGAATGAAGGTTTACGTAATAAATAAAAAATAAAATTCGCTCAAAGAAACATTGTTTTATTTTTACTGTTAATGCCCATGTTAATTTATAGGCACAATTCCCTCCGTATTTTGTATAGCTGTGTGGTGAGTAGCATTTTGTTAATTTTCATATAATCAAATTGTAGTAAACAAAGCTTTGTCTAACTCCGTTTTAAAACCAATTAAAAGCCGCTCTTCCCTAGGTCTCAGGGAAGAACAGGCTGCTTGTATAGCCAGTGACTGAGTGTCCCAGGTTATAGGGGGAAAAGGTAATATTGAATAGAAAGAAGAGAGGCAAGGTATACCAACTAAAGGTGGGGAACACTTCAATTGATATTTAATGTTTATATTTTTACCTTATTTCTATCATCAGCACCAGTGGTAACTGCAGTAACAAGTACTCGTGTAACGGAGCAAACGGTCAAAGAAGGAACAAAAGCACCAGTAAAGGTCACCACAGCTGCTATAGCTGTCACAACTATACGACCTGAAGGCGTCACAACCAAAGAGTTGACTACTACAGCAGTGGAAGTTACCAATGCACCAGGAGGCAAAGCTCAAGGTATGTACACATAATGTTCACAACTTGTGCTGTCGAGTATACAAAGCAAGATTCAAGACTTTGAAGTTAAGAATGTGTTAAGTACCTACAAGCCTTTTACCTCCATGGGAATTTTGAGCTAGTAACTGAGTAGGTACTCTGACCCCTTAGTAGCTCTGTAGGAACTCTTGAGTACACACGCAGTTGTGTTAAAGGCTTCTTCTAGGACCCTACATCATCAACTGAACATGTTTGGCCATAGGTTAGGAGCCTACCATGTGATGAATCTTGATGTGTACATATTTATCTTCTCTCGCGTATTGATACAAATACCCATAACCACTCGGTACACGTATAGGTGAGATGAGATGACTGAAAGGAACGATATGTATGTGTAAAATTAACATAATTCAGAAAATTTGCATCCCACGCTATATGTTCATCAAAGTTTAAAATATGTATACATCAAGTGCATTCATATAAGGCCTAATAAACTGTGGCAGGTATGGGTAATTAATCAATTGACAACATTTTTGTTTTAAAGATTTCAAATAGGTTGCACTTTTTATATTTTAATTGAGTGAATTTCACAATGTGGCACCTCGATATCTTTTGTATTCCGTATTTGGCCTCTCCATGTATCAACTACCATTGCTTCTCACCGCATATGTCCTTTCTTGAACATATTTTACGTATATAGCTTTTGTAGTCCGGGTGTCAAATTGTTTACTTTCTTAACATGATATGATGATGGAAACTTTATAATACAATTTCTCATCTAAGGTTATCAACTAAAGTTCAATTTAAGCTTATGAACTTGATCTACACGCTGGTACCCGTTATAATATTTGCAGCTTTATTTTCTAAGGCCTGAAGTTTACTGTAAAATAGTATATTGCGCCTTCCCCGATCAAAACTGCAATAACAGAAGTTTCTCATCAATATCTGAATTTAATAACCTTTTTTATAAATCCACAGTGCCAGTAACAACGAGTAAAGTAACAACTGTCTCGGCGATAACAAGACAGCCATTGAACAAACCAGCAGCAACAACTAAGGAACAGACGGTTACGGTTGCTATAACAACTGTCACACCAGAAAAGACTGTTACAGAAGAAACGATTGAAACAACAACAGTAGCAAGAGTTCCAGGTTGGTGAACTTGTAACAAGATCAATGGGTATCTTTATGATTAAATGGTTCTAGAGATAACCTGCACTATTTGGAGAATTGTTTTTGTTAATTTTTTGAAGTCAGTGTGGAAACTATAATTTATTCTCCGACAATTCATTATCATAATAACAACAACAACAACATTAAACAATAAATTTGAATATCCCTTATAGATTTTTAATTTGGTGCGATATATATATATATTATTTTCAGTAAACAAGTCTCTCTTAATACCAAGGCACATATTGGTTTTATCTTTTTTCCAATTAAGTACACAAGGATGAGTAAGGAGCACAGAAATTCACCCTTATACAGTTTTTTTTTAATCTGTCTTGGTTTTCTTGATGTTCTGCTTTGTTCATCAACATCATTGTTAGAATGTAATAAGAACACAAATTAGACGATCAGATACATTCAGTTCGTGAGAGTTTATCAACCATTATGAGACATGCTACGCTTCTCTTAACGCATCCAGTACAACTCGAAATGTAAAACGTCGGTCTCAAATTGTAGGCAAACTCATACTAAATATATTCTAAGTTTTGCCTTACTTTAATTTGCTAATATCTACAGGTGGTGGTGTACCAGGGAAAGAAGGTGAAGACCGGCGTGGAGGTAAGTACAACAAAGAAATTAACCAATTATACCAATCTGCAAGCGCTTAATCTAGGACATGTTAACTTAATATTAAGCAATGTTCCTATCAACGTTTAGTTCACCTACCATGGGTCCCAATAGTCGCAAAAGATATTTGTGAGGCTCCATTTTCAATAGACAAGACACGGTTTTACAACAACTACTTGAATAAAATGTTAAAGCTTGTTATCTGACCTGTATCAATGTTAAGCATTCGGTTGTTTTCTAACAGGATTGCGAAATTATTTGCATTTAAGCAAAGACATGTTGAAAACACCCTCATCGGTTTAAGGAAAATCAATTTCCAAAATTCGTGTCACGCACTTGCCGCGCGTTTTATATGTGTGTGAAACAAGATTGAATTTAAGAACTACTTTTAAAAACTTCTTAACCATGAAATGTATCTTCACTCATGTCTGGTATATTCATCACAAAAATCGTTCAAACAAGTACTAACACCACACTGTGCTCTATTAAATTTCTGCAGAATGTGATCAAGATTGTACGTGCAAGGTTGAGTGTGATGGTAGCCTGTTGGAATGTAGACGAAAAGCAATCAAATGCAGTCAAGCACAATGCAGATGTCCAGGTGGACAAAAGAACAGGATCGGATGGGCCTGCAGAAAACCAAAGGATCTATGTCCAGCCACACCTGCCCCAGAAAGTAAGATTTTATTGTTGCATTAGTTTTGAAACTCGACTTAAAATGAAAACACCTGTTCCGTAAGGTAAAACATTGAATGGGCAGACGTCCAGGCAGCCAAAGAACAGCTCAAATTGGCCTGCAGAAAACTAAAGAATCAATGTCCAGCAACACTTGCCCCCAGAAAGTAATACTTATTGTTGCATTGCATTTTGAAACTCTGCTTTAATGAAATCACCTACTCTGCCAGATATAACAATGTTTAAAGGGGTGTATTCTTTTAAATGGGTTGCATATTGTGTTAATCTACTCGGAATCTACACAACCCCTCATTATCTTATACATACGGACGTTTTTAAAAGGGGATTTCCTTAGACAATTCACATAGTATAAGTAGAAAGTAAGCTTACACATTACTTCAGTCTCGTATAACAATAATGGTTTAGTTTAAGAGTGTACTAACTGTTTTCGGCACTCCAAAAAAAGTGATACATAACAAACTTGTAGAGACACACAGTGCGATACTATAATAGGATTAAATGCATTTAAGTGAAGCGCTTTTGAGAAAGAGTCTCATCTGAAATAGACAACGAAGTCAACAGGTTATCAACTCACCTTTTTACCAATGCTATTTCTTTATTGATACTCTGTAATGTTGACCAAAGCTAATATCTGACCGAGAAACAAAACATAATTTGGCACCGGCTAGTCAAACAAAGAAGCTGTGGCACAATAGTTGAAGGCTTACCATAAAACAAGTCTTACTCTACCACAACAACAAAATGAAGAAGCAAAAAACCATTAATTACAAAACTAAATTAAGACTACCATCACCATCTAAAAATCATTTGAACAATTATTCCCTTGAGGTGGATGGCTGAGCAATGCAGGAATTGAACCTAGGACATGTCGATTATCAAGCTGGTGCTCTACAGTCCAAACTATTGAGGTCGGATGGTATCGAAGCACTTGATTTAAATTTATATGCTTACAGTAATCCCAATATTTCTCTCGCTTCCCTGGCGAGAAGCATGGTAGAGAAATAAATAGTATTTACCTTGAGAACTAAGTAGACATTTATCATTTTTTCCCTTGATATAAAACAAAACACATTTTATCACATTTCAGAAGACTGCAGAGATCCTCTTGATACATTGGAGAAACAACGCACGGTTGCAGGAACAGTAATTCCAGATACCATATCAACTTCACTCTACTCGGGGGTTCCCCTACCAATCACTAGTCAAGCACCAATCGTGGTGGTCTTCAAACAGCCAGTAGATGTAAAAGCAGTAGAACTACAAGGAGATACCAAAGGTCGTATGACTCAATTCACAATTGCTTATACCACTGAAGATGTGAAACAGTTTGCTCCTGTCACGAAAGCCGGAAACCTTCCTAAGGTAATTGGTAGAGTTAGTTACTATGTATGTGGACATACCGTGTATGTCACATACAGCTTACACAAAATATTTCGATCTGCCCGTTGTTTTTACGAAGGCGGGCACATTCTATATACTACTAACAAAATTAATTACGTCTCTCTGTCCGGCTCTGGGTTTGAAAACGTTTTGAGGTACAGAGCTGAATTGTGGTAGCAGATAGTAGAACGCCACCCTAGACCCACTAACAGGGTTTCCTGTTGACCACATGGGTCTAATGTCACCTAAAAGTCAGATTGCTTAGGCAAGCTTTTAACTGTTGAATTTGGTTAGAAGATCCTCTGACCCAAACATAAAACATAACTGGGTTCAAAGGTCAGCTAGGGGTCACCCGGGGTCAAACAGAATCCAATTTGCTTAGGAATATTCTATTAATACCAAATGTGGTCAGAAGAACCTCTGACCCAAACGAATTGCTGAGGTCAAAGGTCAGGTAGGGGGTCACTGCACCCAGGGTCAAATAGAAGCCAATTTACTTCAGAACACTCTAAGACTATAACAATTGGTCAGGAGAACCATCGACCATATGGAATGACATGGCTTTGGTCAAAGGTCAGTCAGGGGTCATCCAGATCAAATGGATGTCGATTTTGTCTAGAAACACTCCTTTACTATCAAATCTTGTAAGAAAACCGTTGCCAAAATGTAATTTTACTGCTGGCATATATGTCACCCAGGGTTCAGTTAAGGTCTGGTAGGGGTCAATTTAGTGGACAAACAAAGTAACAAACCTGTTATTTTGGGCAAACATTGAATTTGAAAATAAAAAACAGCATATTATTTTATAATAAAATTTTAAAAAGCGGAATATTGCCTCACTGCTAATTTACTAAGTAATCTATTTTTCCTAAATTACAGCTGTTTAACAACCAAAAAACACAAGCAAACACGGAAGAAGTTGTGTCCTTTGAATTAGAAGAGTTTGGTTTGAAATCTGTGACCCAGCTTGAAATCACACCCATGGCCACAGCAGGAGAAGCACCAACTTTGAGATTCGGTCTTAAAGGATGTGTGAAAGGTAATGGCACAGCTGTATTTTATCTAATCTATAATCGACTGATATATAGGGTGGTACAGGAGAGCAGCATTATTTTTGATGATAAAGATCATATCATATACATCATGTTTATCAATGACAATATTAATAATTAGAATTAAAATTGTGATAAAATCACTGTGACTAACAATGAATATGGATATAAACTTCAAACTTCACTACACAAAAAAAGAACCGTGGAATGTAACGTTACATATATCATTATGTTTGTATTATGTTTTAATCACAGAAACTTGCAATGAAGTCCTAGATGACGAAGAAAAAGCCCGCATTCTTCCAGCAGGTAGCAAGCCGGAGGATACAATCCTAGATACTGGTAAAGGATGGAACCCACTCCCAGGTCAATCCAACTATCCTATCACACCTGCAGAAGTCACATTTAAGACACCTGTCCGGGTTGGTGGAGTCAAGCTTCAAGGAGATAAGGATGGTAACTCTATCTCCCGATTCGGCATTAAATATGCAACATCTGCCAGTGCTGCATACAAGGATGTCACAGTATCTAAGGCAGACACAACACCCAAGGTTAGATCATTTATCTCTATCAATGTTTTCTATTGAGGATTGCAAGGTTCATGAGTGTCTAAAAAAGAAGTCCGGAATGCGAATTATTTTCCGTAGTCAACATTTAAATAGGAACCTCATACTCAGCGGCAACGTTAATTATCCATCTCAGATTATATTCATATTCAATGCCATTCGCCAGTTGATCGTCGTGAAACTTTAAGTAACGAACCCAGTTTCCATGGCTATATCCATAAGCTGTCATAATTGTCAAAGTACCTTAATTAAAACTGTACAACTGTACACACATTTAAACAGAACCAATTATATGTGAATGAATCTGGAAACGTCTTTTCATGTATGAAAACATGGACATATAGTGCATGCTATAAATGATAGTGTTAATCAAAATAAAATTACAATGTGTGTTTCAGAAGTAGATTAATTTATTCTAAGCGACCGCAAGTCATAGCAGAATTAGATTCTATAAAACTGTCTATAGTTTGCTACAAAATGTTGGACATTTAAGTTTGAAATTAATCAACAAAGCAAGTCGTGTATTAAACAAATAATATTCCTACACTTGAAAACAACCTTAAAACGTATCCTGTTTATTTAAGCATTCACCCATGTTGATATTGTCACTAATGATATGGCATTTTTACTACACAGAAATTTGACAATAAACCGACCTCCAATGGAGAAATCACAACAGTATTGTTTGAAGAACCTTTGGATGACGTCACTGGAATTAAGATCACCATCATAGACGTACCAGACGGAAAGGGACCTAGCCTCAAGTTTAGTTTTGTTGAGTGCGAGAAAGGTAAGGCAATGCTGTTAAGAAACAAGGACTGGTAAAAGACTAGGAATACAGCATCATGAAAGAATCCCCTAACTTGTGTAAAAGAATTGTTACTTTAGTTTCCTGCTTTAAATAGTAGAGCAAGTAGGTGATCATGTAAAGCTTCGCTAGATGATTCAAATCATTTATACTTACAGATGATATCTTAACCAAATCATAGATGAAGTCATCACATATTTTCATATTTCATAAAGAGAGGCACTGTTACACTGTGGTTGGGGCTTTGGTGTCATCTAAAGATTGGGGCTTCGAAATCTGACATCTGCGCTTAAATCTTGAGTTCTTCAGCAAGAACCTTTATGCAACTCATTCCTACTCATCCAGGTGGACAAAATGGGAACCTGTATGTAAAAAAAAAGGGAAAACAATCTCGTTTGTGCTGGAAGATTAGCTAATCCCAAAACAAATATAATAAACAGTGAGAGTTTGGCCAAAACGCTAAGGAAATGGAAATAAGCATAACGGCCTTTAGCTATTGAGCTTTGGTTTCGACTTTACCTTTTATCTTATTTGTGCGATTCAAATAGGCATGATACCACATTAACGCCGTTTGCTAATTTCATTTACTTTTTCCAAATCAGATATCCCGACAACAATAACAACTGAAATCAAAACGACTCGCAAAACTACGACACCAACACCTAAGAAGACACCTAAAATTGAAACAACTGCAGAACCAGCAACTACCGCTAAAAGCAAGGGAGCCGGCGTGCCAGTAAACAAACAACCGGAAAGAGATGGAAAGTGCAACAAAGCATGCATGTGCAAAGATTGCGAGCGTTTCACAAGGATGCAGTGTGCTGTGAGAAAAATACAAGAAGGTTGTTCAAGTGATTGTAAATGTACCGATCCAGCACGAATCTTTAGAGGCAAAGTGTGTATGCAGATTGATCAGTGCCCTACACAAAATTGGGATAACGATGAAAAACCGGCTAACGGTGCAACAACTGCGGCACCAAAAACAACCGCAGGTGCAACCACTGCAGCACCAGCAACTACCGCTAAAAGCAAGGGAGCCGGCGTGCCAGCAAACAAACAACCGGAAAGAGACGGAAAGTGCAACAAAGCATGCATGTGCAAAGATTGCGACCGTTTAACAAGGATGCAGTGTGCTGTGAGAAAAATACAAGAAGGTTGTTCAAGTGATTGTAAATGTACCGATCCAGCACGAAT
>JAUMTS010123665.1:0-10115 GCA_032273385.1 Ophiopholis aculeata | reverse complement strand
AAACAAACTACATTCGACTGCAAACTCGTGCAAGGGATTATGCTAGGCACCTTGGCAATGTATCAAGATTTATTGGGTAGCGACCTATACATATATTCATACATGGTAGCTACTGCATGTAGAAATCAAGCGACACTGTATTATAAATTATCCACCCTAATGTTGATTTATAAACTCGACCACGAGTTCATATAACTAATTTTGCAGAACAATTATACCTCTCGAACTTTAAGTGTACTAGCATTTGATATAGTAATTGATTAAGTGCGTAATGAATGGCATCTACTACTTTTTAATGGCAATAAGCTCATACAAGAAGTAATCCTGATGCCGCAATTACTCGATACAAAACTGATAGTATGTTTGAGTCATATCAACACACGTTTTTTATACCACTGCTTACGTGCAAAACTATCCCTCTCACCGGCTGGGCGTTTTGGTACCGACTGCAGTGGTACATGTATATTTATATTAGCTACCAATCAAAGTGCTAACAACTATTCATGAATTTATTACTGCTGTACAATTTCTTCTCCATTTAATTTTGCTTTGTTTTTCTTTCTCTCTTTCTCTTGATTTGTTTCTTCAATTTTTCGTCTGATAGATGCGTGTATAGCAGCTCGGCTAGCTCAGTCGGTAGAGCATGGTACTCTTAATCCCAGGGTCGTGGGTTCGAGCGTTTAGGCGTTTAGGCGTTTATTGTTTTTACATTAATCATCAACACATTAATTAAGTTTCGTCTCTAGTTTTTATCATTCTAAATATTTCTTTAGCTTATCTTCTTTGTTTAATAGGATTTGTGTGTATTTTGTCTTGTTTTATGTAAACGAATCAGGGGAAGAACAACGTTTGTTAATTCTGATTATCGTTTTGAAATAAAGTTGAATAACTGTGATAATGATTCATATTTATGTACTTCATGTATTTGTCAACTGCTTTCACAGCTTTAGTAATAATCGGTATTATCTTTTATTATTCGTTACATGATGCTACAAACCACTGAAATAGCATATACCTTTTGTATTAGCTTGTTTTTCCTAAATAAGAATCATTGAAAATTTACAAATAACTATTCAACATAGATGTACTTGATGGGAACATTTTCAACTATTATTAATATCGATTCTAAAATCTTGAAAATATTTTCAGTAAAGGATATTTACTAGATATTAATCTAAGTCTATCTTAAATCATTAGCTAAGTGTACACACTGATGGTTACAACACTCACTATATCAAATACCATTATATATATAAATATTTGTGTTACTTCGAGGAGCCCTTCTTTGTACTTGCAGTTTACCTCGAACATCTTCATGCAGAGAGCTCGATGCATTCGTGTTGTTTTAAAATATTCTTTTGAATCAAATATACTAAGAACTAAAACGCAATTATTAATGCCTGCAATATGTTAATGTAACCACGCTTGACTACTGCCAACGGTCAGAACGTTGTCTTATTAGCAGCATTTTGTTGAAAAAAGTCATCCTTTTGTCTTTTACATTGCAATTTTGTAAAGGCATACACAAAAGAAAAGACAAATTGACTGCCTACATCATCGCCCCAATGCCGAAAGGCAATCATAAAATGATACAAAATTGAAGAAAAAAAGACAGTTCAGATGTCTCGCTCTATTATGATATGTAAATCATGGAATATAATAATATTAACTGTAACTAACCCTTGTTTTATTCATCACCTATTATTAAATTTAGTAGTTGTTCCTAAATATTGCATCATAATGCCTAGAGACTCTGCGAAATGAACAAACCACGTACCTAAATGAGAAACGTGAATATTTATTGATGATAATTTTTCATAAACAGAGTGTTATCTAATTCAAAATAGTGCATGAAATTATAATCAAAGCATTGCGTAGCTAATTAACAATTATATATATTTTCATCCAAAGATGTTTAGATTACAACTGACACTCCAGTTTCGTGTTTCATAATCATTACAATGCCTAAAAAAGTTCAATGTTTCCCATTGTCTGTTGTTAATTGTGATAGAGCTATGTATTTTTAACACTAATACTTCACCAATCATTGCTTCGAAAGTGCAATGTGCATGGTTGTGAATACAACACATGTGCGACATTATCGGTTTCCGGAACATGATAAAGTTTGATGCATGATGTTGGTATACCGTAAATGATCACACTGTAACTAAAGTCATACTGCTGGCAATTATCATTTACAAACGCGTTGCTCTCAAGTACACCCGAGAGAAATGTAGCTCAGACTAACATCACAAGTTAAATAATTATCAAGTTAGTAAGTCACTTGTTCTTATATCGAGACATTCAAATAATATGAATCACGTAGTACGTTTACTGCATTAACTCTACCAACTAAAACTTGATGTAATTAAAAAGTATATAACAGTCAATGTAGATTTAAGTTTGTGTTTATGTTTTAGTTTATATAGACGAGGAGAAAATATTTAGTTTCATGTCTTTTAAATATATATAGTATTAATATCACAAGGGCAGATTTTTGTGTCTTTATTTAAATCTTTAAATAAATAGGCCTAGAGGCACTGTGAAATGAACAAGCCATGCACACAAATGAGAAGCATGAATAATTAATGATGATGTTTCATCATTATCTAATTCAAAATAGTGCATGGAATTATGATCAAAGCATTACGTAGCTAATTAACAATTGTAAATATTTTCATTACACGATTTTAAGATGTTTATTTTACAACTGACTTTACAATACAAAAGGACATTTCTGAGAGCTTTAGAGGTTACCTTTTACGATGTATAAAAATACTCAGAAAATCTGATAAAGTATTATTCTGAAATAAAGAATTCAAATTACAGTTTGGTCACATTCGATAGAAAATCATACAGACATACATTAGTTGGATACCTCTTTTGATTGACTTAATGATTCATTTCGGGATGTCGGTTTTTCCAGCAGCGCAGCAATGAACGACTATTTTCCGCGTTTGCAATTTTCCCCGCGAGTTTTCTTTTGAATAAAATATATTCAGAACTAAAATGAAATAATTAATGCCTACAATATATTGATGTTAGCACGCTTGAATACTGCCAACGGTCAGACCGTTATCTTATTAACAGCACTTTGTTTCCCAAAATGTCATACTATTGTCTTTTACATTTCAATTCTATAAAGGCATACAACAAAAGAAAAGACCGCGTATGGCAGTCTATGGTAGTCGTTCCAACTGACTGCCTACATCAACGCCCCAATGCCTAAAAGGCAATCACAAAATGATACAAAATTAAAGAAAAATGACACTTCCGATGTCTGGCTTTATTATGACATGTAAATCATGAAATACGATGGTATTAACTGCAGCTAATCATTGTTTTATTTATCATCATTTACTAAATTTAGTAGTTGTTCCTCAATATTGCATCATAAGGGTAGATTTTGTAGTCTTTAAAATAATAGGCCTAGAGGCACTGTGAAATGAACAAGCCATGCACCCAAATGAGAAGCATGAATAATTAATGATGATAATTTGTTTATAAACATGGTGTTATTAATTTCAAATAAGTGCATGAAGGTATGATCAAAGCATTGCGTTCGGCAAATTAACATTTCTATTTTTTTTTAATAAACGATTTTAAGATGTTTAGATGACAACTTACTTTAAAGAAAAAATAGTAAATAAAGAAGGAACACGCCAATTTCGTGTTCCATAATCATTAAAATGTCGGAAGAAGTTCAATGTTCCCTATTGTCTGTTAAGTTGTTAAATGTAATAGAACTATGTACTTTTTACACTAATACTTCACCAATCAATGCTTTAAAAGTGCATTGGGTATGTTTGTTAATACGGTACAATGCGACAGTATCGGTTCCCGAATAAGTTTTAGTTTGATGCATGATGTTGGTATAGCGCAATGATCACACTGTAACTAAAGTCATACTGCTGGCAATTATCATGTACAAACGCGTTGCTCTTAAGTACAACCGAGAGAAATGTAGCACAGACTAACATCACAAGTTTAATAATTACAGGGTAAGTAAGTAACTTGTTCTAATATCTTCGCTTTATATTATAATACATGGACATTGCACACTTCATATGAGGTACTGAAAAGAAACTTTAACATTAGAGGTACTCAAAGTTGTGTACTACTCTTCGAATTCTACTTTCTGTAGCACTAAACGACTGCGGTCAGATTGTAAGAATGTCGTGACATTATTTTGAGGTAAAGCATTATACCTTTAACAATCCCAGGCTATTGAAAAATTAAATTGTGTAGTTGTATTTCGAATACAAAGTGTCTTTTCCAGTTTGGCACATGTTGTAGATACATGCAATGTTCTCGGAAGTCAACATGTGAAAACTTTCTTTTCTTAAGCACCCCCATGTTATGTTTTTTCACCCAGAAAGGGTGGTAACTATGTAGATTTCAGTTTTTCAGATTGAGTATTAAACCATGTTCAATGTTTGTACATGTTGAATATACATGTATGACTGCAATGGGTTTGGAATTCATAGTGTGAACTTAGCACTTTCTCTTCTTAAGAAAACACATTGGAAAAATATGGCTTCACAAACTTACAGCACATGTTATGTCGAATACAAACTTGTAAATCATTAAGATAGCGCAATTTATATTTTGAGCACGTATTTTCCATGTTGCCTTTAACGACTAGTAGCTAATTTAGTATAGAAAAAAGATGCAAGGTACACCAATTAAGCCCATTTACCACAGTCTAGTTTATGCTCAAATTCTATATTATTGGTTTGTAAAATGTGTTGTTGTTATCATTTAAACATGTAAAATAAGTTTCACCGACGTTTGGTATTGTTAATATGTCATAAGTAGACAATAATTATTGCTTTGGAAACAGAGCTATAACGCTAATTTATGCAACCTTGGATAACAAATAGTTCATTAATTAATTAGCTTAAACCATGTTCAAGTTCACTAGTCATTTGTGGTGCCTCATTATTTCTTAATGTTAATTCTAAAATGTTGCCTCCCCAAAATATCATTTCAACATAAATCTGGAAATCCAAGTTTTACGGGTATGAGAATCGGGTACAGAGGAAGGAATTTTTTTATGACATTACAAGAAAAAGCATTAGAATTACCGACCTTGTTTTGAAAAAGTCCGCAATTCTGAGTTCCACTATCATGGTTTGGCTGCCTTATTTCAAGGAGAAACGGTCTGGAATTGTGACTAAAACTGTTTAGAATTTCAAATTCCTCTACAGTGGAAGCAGAGGGGGAGGGAGGGGAGGCGTTGGCTACAACATATTTATGGAATGGTCCAATGCTGGACATGGAAATAAATAAATCATGACAAAAGTGAGGATGCATTTAGGGTAAAGTCGTATATACTCAAGGAAGTTATTGACTGGATTTGTAGAATATATAGAGTGCTGTAATTGTTTAACTATTACTCAAATACGTATAAAAGTAAACATTTTTGGAAAGGAAATAAGGCAGAGAGTTTACTTTTGGCATAGATGTTTACCAAAAATGTCTATTTTTAGAATTTTGACCAAAACCCACTTTTTTTGGCTCAAAATGTTTGCTAAGCAAACAAGCTAACTAAAATACTTTTGAGTAAAACATGACCAAATGTCCTGATTATAATGTAAACACACTAACTTAGGGTCGGTTTTCTCAATGTCTCGAAAAAACTTTTTTTAATTGCAATGTTGACCAAAAACTGCCAAAAACGTTATTTTTTCCAATTTGTTTCACTTATTTGGCACTCTTTGGTCCAACATTTTCCAAATATATTAGATTAGGTTACAAAATAAAAAAAATCCGAGTCTAAGTTAGTGTCTCCTCATTATAATCTGGTGATTTGGGCATGTTTTACTCACAATTATTATTGTTAGCTTGTCACAATAATTTTTAGCAAAAAAGTGGATTTTTGGTTTAAATTCTAAAAATAGTAATTTTTAGTAAAAATTGATGCCAAAGGTGGACTCTCTAACCCATTTCTTTTCCAAAAATGTATACTTTTATATCTATTTGAGTTCAAAAATTACATCACTCGATAAATTCAAAAAGTGACTTCGTTGAGTCCCCCTTAGTATTCCTTGCTATTAACAAAGATAATTGTAACTGTATCCACATGTAAATTGCTGTAATAACACGTCTTTTTCAGTTGGTACATGCTGTAGGTACATGCTTGACTGCAATGTAGTTGGCAATCCAAGTGTGAAAACTTTCTCTTCTTAAGCACCCCCATGGGGAAATATGTCTTCACAAACAAACGTACACCACTTGTTAGTCAAACGCGTACTTGTAAATCACAAAGATAACGTTGTAGATATTTTGAGCACGTACTTGTTATGCTGCATTAAGTTTCGCCTCATAAGCATAATAAGACTAGAAGGAAACTACGAATGCAATGGACAAGCAGTAAGCACAATTGTTCATAAAGTATAATGCCAAATATATGGGTCTGAAGAATTATTTCCAAATTTAATACAGTTTTCATAGTGAACACGATTATTTACGGCTATATATATAGAACATTTTATTATCACAGAAATAGAATTCCAATGATTCTTTTCGTGGAAAGACAAAAAAAAGTGTATGCCATTCTAGTGGTTTGTAACATCGTGTACCATACAGTTAGCTAATATACCGGTTATTACTAAAGCTAGGAAAGTAGTGGAAAAATCAGTGAAATGCATCAATGAGAATCATTATCACAATTATAAGCCTTTTAAAATAATTTAATATATGTATAATTGGATAATTACGGATTGAGGTTGAGAAAACACCAGTACAACTTATGCCACTGCTGTTGTCTGATAATAATGTGGTTTGTTTTGTGTGTTTTGAATCTGAAAAGTTGATGGTGTTTAATAATGATTTACACCACTTATATTGTGTGTGAATAACATACTTATGAGGACCAACTATTAACAAGAAATCAATTGACACGGTGTCATTAACCATAACAAATACTGTTGGTTATGCAATAAAGTTACATGCATATTATTCACACGGCTAATGTATATATATATATACCGCTTTAATCGTACCAACACAACTGTGAGCTTAACGTTGTTTTTCCATGACCCGAGTGTACTCGAATAACAAATGGTATAATATTTATATCACAAAGTGTGTTGCGTTACTAGTTGTGCATATAAACATATATTTTTTATTGCATCTAGTTATTGACCACCATCTTTCTGTTATCTGAAAGGCTCTTAATTTGACATAACTTGTTTATATCACAATATCTAAATTCACAAGAACCACTGGTTAAAGGGGTTTGTTCCTATTTTTACATATTTATTTTTTACTTCCAACTTGTTGACCTTGACCCCTGAAACAAATTTGGCAAATTTTTACTCCAAGATGGTCAATTATTTACCCTCCAGGGTCAAAAATATGAATGTAACACTTGCAAGACTTAGGATAAGACTACTATATAATACAAAGGAAATCATATTATTGGTTAACCAGGAAATCCCACAATTTCTACAATAACATAATGAAAATGAAGGTTAAATTTTGAGAAGATAATGAGAAAATTATGGACTTTCTGTTGGCATCAAAATCAGCACTACTTCCGTGTGAGCCCAGTGGGGTGCCAAAAGATCGGCACAAGGACCTTTAAGTGTCTTATTTCTTCTACTTCTGTGGACAAGAGTATTCTTCTACTTCTGTGGACAAGAGTAACGATCGTCGGCAAGTTAATTCGCTAGACACTGTACTGACATCAAGTTTACCATAACCTTACAGTAAAGGAAATACCACAAAACGTATACATAGCCAATATTAAAACGTAATCATGACTAAAACAATTGTAATGGCGTTATCAAATATCAAGTTTTAAACCAAGTCCTTCACTTTTTAGCACTGTATAGTAGGTTTCTGTAATATGTCTACCTTGATTTTGTTGAAAAAACCCTTTCATGAGAACTGTAATTGTAATTTTTAATATGTTATGTTTGTTGGGTAAAAATAGAGTCAACATAAAATCTTGACAACTGTAAACCTAAATTATTACTAAGAGTAATCGTCGTTACGCTTGAAGTCAACAATTTCAGTAACTTTATGTAGCTGGTTGTCAAGCTTTTTTACTCATTCTACTTATATTAACAAACCCAGAAGAATATGAGAGTATACGTAATAATTTGTTGCGTAATAATTTAGTATCATTTGTGTTGTTAGTGTATGTTGCAATTGCGTAAGCCTGGCCTGAGTTGCACCTGTTTAAAAAGGGGGGGGGATTGAGGAGTGATTTACCTGAGCATGAGATAAGTTTCCGGTTGAACTGCAATACTTCCAAAAAACAATGAAAGCATAACAGATGCAAAGTACAACAAGTACATACGGCAACCCGACTCAACCGGACAGATCCCAAAAGTAGCGGAAGTAGCAGCGCCCTCAAGACACGAACATTCACGATATTCAACAACCTGTTAAATGTAATTAAGCGTAATAAATCATTCATTGGTATTAAAACAATTTTACATATGCAATCAAAAATTGATTCAGGCACTTTTTAAGATTATCCGCTGTACTTAGGTCACGTGGGCTGACAAAAAATAGGTCAAAACTATTTCTTGTAATACATACTGAAAAGGGGAAAACTGGAGGGTCGAAGCAAATCAGAATTACCTTACAAGGAGCTGCCTAACTCATTACAACAAAAACATTAAAAACAAAAACGTAGGTGATGTATAATAGTGCACTTTGCCTGCCCAAATGTGTAAAACCCCGCGGCCTCAGCATACTTTACAGATGTCCGGTGAACACTGTGGCCCAAGTCACCCCATACCAGTGCCGTCGCATCATTTCAGGTACCTCTACAACCGCAAGAGGAGTAGCACCTTAATCAGCCCTCGATTATACCATCGCAGCCACCACCTCCCGAGTTTCGCTCATATACTTACAGGTTGTCCGCCATCACTGGAAGTGGCGTTGAGTAATGTACAGCCAGCTTGACATGGTGACGTATAGGTAATACCATCGGATCCACACACCGGGAAGAAATCGTCATTGGAACATGAGCAGTCAGCATTGCAAATAGGTGTTAAATCGTTCGTTACAGAGCTGTTTCCATACAACATGAAAATATATAAAGAATATGTGGCATCTTTAATGATTTTTAGAAAGTGTATATATTTTGTGTAGTTATGAGCCTAGTTGATTCTACTAATGTGTTCATGAGCATCTGTTTGTAGTGGATAGTAAAGGTACAATTTTCCGACTAATGCTTTGATGTGTCGTATAATAAACATCAGCGCAATCATTGTCACTACCATGACTACGGTGTAAACAATTGAGCCTACAAAATAATGATTTTGCCGTCATTCTTTTATGTAAATGCACATCACCAGTGCTAATAAATATGAATGCACATCAGTTCTGTTACAGTGTTAGTCTGCCTAAATGGGGGCTCACGTCACTCAATATGCCCGCTACTCATAAAAGCTGTTTTTGTATAGTGTTTAAAAAAATTAAAATGGTCCATTATTCAGAAGGTCCGCTGCCTAGAAAACCTTTTAATCAGAAAGGGATAGTTATGGTTAGGGAACTGTTTCAGGGTGAGGGTTACGCATAGGGTTAGGATTAGGGATAAAACTGAAAATCTAATTTGCGCACCTTCTGATTAGTGGGTTTTCCGAACAGTGGGTCTTCTTGATAGCGACATGAACCCTCACTCAGTGCAGACAGATGATATTTACCTTTCTTGGTATGGGACAGAATGTCCAGCGATATCAGCTGTAGGACATTCAGCAAAGAAAACCGGCAGAATAACTATTGCCGCGAGAGCCCTACAGATGATAATGAGGATCATACTCTTCTGCAAGCTGTGTTTCAGTCGGCGGACAATGAATACTGATACAAATTGAGACAGTACCTGTAACGGGATTAGCGAACCTGCATAACATCAGGGCAATAAATCAGATAATATGATGTCAAACGTAATATAAAAATAATATATTATACAGGGTGTATCAAAATGAAGTATACAGTTCGAAAAATACGATTAAATCAAAAAGTATTGAATATTTTCAAACATGCTTTGGTACATAGGATTATCAATATCTTGTTCTCTTACAACTGCAAAATCATTGGTGTGTGACAATCAATAAAAAATGTTGTAGCTATTTTTGTAAAGCGAACACATA
>JAUMTS010123554.1:0-10116 GCA_032273385.1 Ophiopholis aculeata | reverse complement strand
AAGCTCCGCGGATTTGTGAGCTCAAATCAGTGTCACCCGCAGGTGTATTTTCGTTTGGTAAATCAGTATTAGGTCCACTCGTAAGCCGAAGGTTGCTTTACAGTAACCTCGTATATTTCCATTTTTTTATAGGGGGTCTCAACAGCAAAAAGTGGAAGTGCGAGTCCCGAGTTAAAAAAAGACAAGGGTAACAATTCTTACTGATATTTTAATCTGCAGTAAATATTCTTGCTTTAAACTAATATTACATCTGAAATACTAATTGTACGCACCGTTTAACATATGGTTTTTCTAAGACCTTGGTGTGTCGCAAGGGTTCGTTATTAGCTCTGCAAACCACATTTATTATACAACTTCCCATCCCTTGCAAGAATAATATTATGTCCATGTGCATCGGAATTATATTCCATCGCAGAGATAACAGAACATTGGCTTATGAATTTTAAGTCAACATATGTATAGATTCCTACCATATTAAATCTTGAATCCCAGACTGCTCTTTGTCATTGAACGTCATTCTAACAATGACGTATAAGTAGGCTAGGTAGACCACTCAAAAAAGAGATAATTTGGAGTAATTGTTCAATTAATGTTATAGATATGTTGATATTTGTCAAACAAATTGAAAACGAAATTGATTACTAACGCTGTTAAATAACAGGGACTTGACATTCTTGCTAGAAGTGATGATTACAATCTAAACATTCAAAATTGTGATTTTTTTGTATCATTGTAATAATAATATTGACCAATAGTATCTTCAGTTTGAATTGTTTTTAAATAAGAATAGCTCAGCTACCATGGATTAATTGATTGACTTAGAAGAGGATATAAGAAGGATACTAAAGAGAGATATATTGATACTGAGATGATTTTTTCCCATGTTTATGTCAGAAAATCCAAGAAAATGTAGGTGTTTTATCCGCATACTTTTTCAAACTACCTTTTGCATTTGTTTGACAGTTGGTCACTCTTATCGAAAAGGCGGGAAAATGTGTGCCCGTTAAAAGAACCCCGAAGTATTTATCCTGTCAAAGTTTTCCATTTCGAAAACCATAAGATACTTTAGTTACGAAACCAAAAATTATGCTTACAATGTAGCAGACTGATTGATAATCGTTTGCAGCATTTATTCCCCCATTCTCAAATTGCATTTTGAATAGATATTTCAAGACAGTAAACTTACTTACTATATCAATTTACCATCTACTTTATCCGTCTGAATGTGCAGTTAATACACAAATATTTACATAGTAAAACGCAAAAACAGTTAACCGCAAGTTCAGAATAATTTAACTTTACGCATTATTGACCGGTAAATGTTCGGCTTGCAACATTAGAACAGTACTGTGTTGTCAAATTCAATTACAAGTCGTAAAATAGAAGCCTTCGGAAAGACAATGTGTTAACACGTCAATAAAATTGCTTTCTAAATTAGCCTACATGCTCAAAATGAACCACTTTGCTTGTGTTTCGTCGTCTATGTTGTATACCTGGTGTATTTGTACACATTGTGAGTTTAATATGTTGATGTATGTCTAAGTACATTACGATAGCGCAACAAAAACGTATTCTACATTAATTTCAATAAGCAGCAAAATATGTGCTAACGTTATTTATATAGGCTTAGATTTGAAATCTGTCAGAAAGATTATATCCAATACAAGTTTGGTTATAAACTGAGCAACTATTACTAGATAAATGGACAACTCTATGGTAGAGACATGTGTACCCCTCAACAATGCAAACCCATTAACGTTAAATCTTCTCCTCGGTGCAAAACTATCAAGAAACATTGTGCTTGAGTATGTGAAATAGAAAACACGAAAAGAACGTTTGCAGCAGCAAGGTTGAGGTACTAGATAGGGATTATCCATTACTGATTGATACGGCATGTACATGCTGAAGTCTGGGAGCTTAAATATCTGACGCAAACGTAATTTACATTCAAGTTTCACGCTGTTGTAAAACATGAATGTTTTGTCATCAGTTATACTAATGTAATTGTAACAACGTCCTTTGGGATGATTTTTAGAATTCACATTAAATTAATGCATATGCGTTCTTTTTCATCACACTCACTCCAAACTCACAGTGACCGCTCGATATACGAAAGCTATTGAGAGATAACTGCACCTCAAATGGGCACCAAGCCATATAGATTGGACATCAAAAGCCCGCGTATTGTTTATTTGATTTTAAATTCAAACTATCGAACAAAAAATCTGAGCCAAATACCCGCAGGTCAAATATTTCAGGGCAGGACCCCCAGGAGAGAAGAATGTGTACAGGAGCTGTTGGCGGTGTCTTAGGATAGATAGAATTGGGTTAATGGAACTGATTACTAAGAGACATGCATTGTATAGACTCAAATGGCCTGCACCACTCTGTGTGATTGCACCACTTGAGTTAAAGTAATGAGGTTTGCATTTCCAATTTACAGACTTCTCTGCATACGTAGTGACAGTTTGTTTTAGAGTTACTGGGTATTGGTGACAGGGCAGAGGCATTTGCTAATGAACATGTTCTCTAGCAGAATAAATATGCAGCAACTCAATCAAAGCCCTGACAATCAAAGTCACACTTCTGAATGTATTTAACCGACGTTGGTTATGGTACGCGAGGCTGAATTTAACTTTAACTAGATTGGTGCTGCTGACCAATAGATTTGTGAAATTTGTTTTATAGCCATTTGTAATATATCATTTGTAATCAATGTTTTTTCTTTAAAAAGTAAATGAGCACTACAAGCTACTTCTTGCTTACATGTATTTTGAACGGTCGCCAAAACGGTCTGATACAAAGGTAAATTAACAAGGAAGCCTATAGATTACAGCGCACGAAACTATAAGCCCTCCCAATTTCATAGAAAAGTGTGTACGTTTTGGATTTACTAACATGAATTCCAAAGTTATTAAATTAAAAATGCTCACGTTGACAGTTTTATTGACTGAGTTGTTTCAGGGCAAAAGGGGCATTTGAAACGTCAGTCATAATTGATAATTGAACCTCTTTCGATTTGATATATTAAGTGATTTTGAATTTACCTGTTTCAACAAAGCCACGTTAGTGTTTTGACGTATCATTGATGCACTGAAGAGTTTACGCTGATTTCTTGATTTTGATGTCATCACAAAATAATTGACAACATCAGAATATATAGCAGATTAGCATAAAATATTAAACTTCCTATATTCAGAATATTCGTAATGAACAATCTTGTTCGCATATATGGGACCGAGTGAATTCTTACATCCACATTATTCTGCTAGTACGCCCTCATATAAATTTCTTTCCTCAAGATGTGTTTTACTTGTACCCTTTCGTTAACAAACCTCACAATCAAAGCCATTTACGCCTTCAGCTAAACAAAATCGACCTTATACGTACAATATCTCGATTTGATATACTCTACCAAGCATATAATATTTTTTCAAGCTATTTATTAACCGGACATTATTGTAAGGTTTTACGCCGCCAAAATGTATATCTTCTTCAAATGCCATAACAGACGACAGCCTGTCTATATACATTTACTTTGAACAAATTTCTTGAGCTTTTACCGGCAAATTGAGATTGCGAACGCGGGGCTTACACTTGAGAGGTAAAATGCCATGGGCTAAATGTCACCTCGAAAGGCTATATGTATTTTTGTTCCATGCGATTATCTTTTGCAAAATATTATGATATGAAGGTATTACGTTATTTGACCAAATTGACCCACTAATATATTGCTATGATCTGGGTACAATATGAAAAGAACTCAATATCATACAATAGCCTTATATTAAGCTTATTTGTATCGGACCTCCCTTTAGAAAAACATTATTGACATATCGTTAAATGTTTTCGTAACTATAATTAGTCGTAAAACACCAAAGTATTACCTGTGCTCCTATAGGACAGATAGTAGAATACCAGATACATTAAACGATTTTTTTCCTCAAACAAATACATATTATTGGTAGCTATTTTGTTTTGGTGTAACACAAACAACTTTCTAGTGTGTTATTACTATTATATATCAGTTTAGATCCTGTAACCATTAACCAAGATACCTATGATGGTTAATTGAATTGTTTCCTTCAGAAACAATTTAGCATGACTTTGCACTGCAATAATTAGATAAGAGAAACTTTATCTGTAGTCAGAATCCTCCTAAATTGACTTTAATAACTTTTGTATCGGACCTCCTTTAGGAACATTGAAGGAAACGTACACACAGTCAAAGGGAAACATGAACTATATTAACAACATGTACAACAACAACAACAATAACAACAACAACAACAACAACAAAAATACTAACAGCAACTTGTTTAGCCAAGCTGTAGAAGTACCAAATGTGAACCATTGACCCGGTTTAAAGTACATTGCTGGTGCCAAAGATTACCAGAAGGTTACCAGTGGTGAGAACATTCCATCACTAAGAATCTTAATCCACAGAACCGACGATTAAATTAAAATAGATTGCTTGGGTAAAATATCATGCATCCCAAAGCCACTCGGGGCTACCTGGACATCAATTGAAGTCTAGTTAGAACAAACGTTAATGAACAATTTGACATTTTTTTTAAAGAAACATTTTCCGCGAAATATATATATACGACTTCTATTAAAGCGTGTAATAACAAATATATATATATTATACTAGGCAAATATTCAAACAAAAAATGGTACACTTTAATTTTTTTTTGCCATTGTAACTTTATATAGCATGTAATTAACAGCTTGGAAATAGGCTTACTATACAGGCGGCGCCTAATGAAAGATAATATTATTATTTATTACTTTTTGTAGGAGTTAACATTTAAATGGCTATCATAGACAATTTTGCTGCTAAGTGAAATAAACCTAAAGGTTTTAAAACCTTATAATATGAAAAGAGTATAGTGTGAACGCATCGCAACTCTCTGTTGTGTTACCTGCGGTATTAAATGTCCAAACAAGCTAAAACCAACACTTTACTAGCAAGGATGTTTTTATAGCATCAAATATCTGGGCGTTTTTAAGTCAAAGGAAGTTAACCTGAATAGCCAGTCAATAAGAGGATAACTGGTTTGTTTGTTTTACAGAGGAAGAGGTTGACCAGGAATACCTGATGGTATCTTGTTGCGGCGTTGATACTTGACTTGTTTAGAGCAGATTTTATATGCCTCATGTTATCTCCAACGCTTTTTTGGCCAGTTTAAAGTAAATTGAAAATGATTGAGTACCACAATTGCATCAAACCAACAAATGCAACGTCATTCTGCAGACGGATAAAAAGGTTAATTCACTAACTAGTTTAAACAAAAATAACTGTTTTTGTTTTCATATTCACATTGTTATATTTTTGATTTTCCCACTCGTTTAAACTGCGTTCCATACACTCTAACTTATGTTTGGCAAACACAGAAAGAAATTCATGTTTAGTAATATTTATATATTTAAAAATGATTTAAACAGATCATTTTTGCTGTAATTTATCTATCTATCACCAAGATAACAACCCATTACTTGTTACTTGAAACAAACAAAAAAGGGAAAACGCGCGTTGTATTCCTGTTAGTTGAGTTGTCACTTAATGTTTTTATAAAGAAAGAGCAATAACCGGCCAAATCAATTTTCAAAGACTGATTTAAAACTCGTTTTCAGCGATTTGATCGCTATGGAGAGTTCTAGAGTTTTTTTATCTCGCGTGAATTTGGATATCATGAGATCCCGCGAGAGATAACTGAGTTGAAATAAGGTGATCCGTGGTCATCTAATTTGCAGTTTGCGTAAACATTGTCAAAATACTGGACATGAAAGTGCGCGACAAGTTGCAACTGAGGTAAGCAATCTAATGAACTGATCGACCGACAAGGGGAAGATATACGAGTAACATACACTTCAGTGTTATAAAGCTCTATGTTCTATTGTAAAAGTTGTTTTAAGAATTAAAAACAAACATCTATTAAGAACTGTAAAAAAAAAATGTTTTTTCAATAGATAATGCCTATTTAACTTTTCAACTTTGCTGGCATTTCCCAGACCAATATCTTCAAAACTATGTAATATGCTTGAAACTAGGGTACAAACCATTAGATATCAAGGGGTTTCGGAGGTTTTACGTCGGGATGATTTGTTTCCAGTCACTGCAAATTGGAGAACCGTTTTTGTTTTCAGTCGCCTAATAATTAAACACATCAGACACAAGTTCAAAATTACATGAAGTGGAATATCTCCCGGGACGAAGTGCAAGTCTTCTGAGAAAAGGTTTATGTTTGCTATACATTTAAGCGTCAGATCTAGTCTAGGAACATAATTCCCTCAGTGTCGACAAATTGTTTTTCTTTCACATTAGGACGAGGCTGATGTTTGCTACGAATGTTTATCATTCCTCGATCTGTGATTTACTCTTATACATTACACTTGGGAAATATATGCTTAGTGTTTAGAGATTTGCCAAGTTTAATTCTAATATAAGGGAAGGCAAATGTTGAATGATAAAGCTAACATGAACAAACATCGCAATTCCTTGGTTCAATATCTTGACTGGTTTACATTACACCTCTGTGTTTGTTTAAATTATCATGATTTCCCATTCTATTTACAGTAGGTCGATGACTTTGTTTTAGAAAGTTGTTGCCAATATCTTCTGTGGAAAGAGGGCGATAGACACAGGGCGCGTACATGAGGTGTTTGAATTAGAAACGATTGAGACGAATGAAACAACGACGGATAAAAGAGATTAGATTTTTCTGAGAGCGTTTATGCGGCACGAATTAACACAATATGCACGTGGTGTTATTGCCTTCTCACAAGCGTTCCCAATTAACCGGACAATTTCTTTCACGATTGAGATAGAATAGTTAATTATGGAAAGTGAAAATTAGGGACTTAATATAATGACGTATTCAGAACATCAACGAATGTAATTTGCATCTGTTTGAAGCATTTCTCCGCACACTTTATAATTCAAATAACACATACCATTTTGATGACTGACATTTAAATACTTGTAAAAACACTATGACTTTTCTCACTCAGATAAAGTTTTAGAAATATTGATTAAGATGAGTTAATTTTGCATTCCCAAATTCAATAAATAAGTGATATCCTAAATGATGACATTTATCACAACGTGATGACAGTACGTAGCAATAATTTGTTTTCCCTAATGTTGAATTTCCATCATATTCAGATCCGCATGGGTATAACGTACATGTCCTATGGCAGTGCATTACATCAGAGAATCTATGATTACATTCACTGTAGTATAACTTCTTAGAGACATTAATTAAGTCAAGGTCAAAACAGCATGCATCTTCTTGCATTTTGTGCATTATCTTGCTAAAAGGTGAAAGGCAGCTTCACCTTTGCTGGAAACAAATATATATAACACATTACATGTTTGGACATAAAGAGATATGCATGTATTAGTTAGTAGCACCATTGAATGGCTTCAATCCTGTCAGGTGACTGTCTTACATAGAATCACAGTATAACAAATGAATATACCGGTACAATTAGAAAGTGAAAATGAAACATATTTGTCAAAATAAAAAGTAGAACTAGCAGCATCAGAGCCTTGATCAGAGTATATTTGTGGGGAAAATATACAACAATAAATTGGAAAAAATCATATTCACTGTTCCTTAGTTCTGTATCACATATTAAATGTTTGTGTTGCATCCCTTGAGTGGTTTAATATCAATGATGTTTACCACAGAGTGATTACTGATAGTACCTGCACATGTCTCCTTGCGAAGACTATTTGCTACCTCAGGAGGAAACGGGTGATATTACAAGGTGTTGTAAATGTTAGTAGTGTTTATTTTTAGCAGGAATGGTTTCCTTGCAAGGCTGTTTTGAAAACGCAAAGAATATAGTCCAACTTATTGATACCACAATATAGTCAAACATAAAAACACATAACTTTCTGTTCCACTTCATTCTATCGTTCCATTACATGATAGACAGTTATTAATGTTTCTCTTCAGTTTCAATTATTTCAGAATGCGTCGTGCCCTGCATAATAACAATCAGTCATGACTGGTATAAGTACACAACAAAATAATCCTCATTAAACTCAAGTTTTAAATGTTTGTTTTTGTCTATCATTTCATGTAACATTTTCAACTAATGCAGTAAAAGCAGTAGAAATAAGAGGAATTAATTAAGGATACGATTTTAATTTCTTTAAATAACTATCAAAGCTTAACAGATTTGGTTTTCAAATATATAAATATTCTACTCCACACACTGTTAACACTCCGTACAGGCATAGCAGACATTAAGGTGTTGATGACGTGTCCACACAACTTCCAGACAATCCACAAGGTAATTTACAATCACAATTAGATAGTGAATACGAGTTACACCTAGCTATGGACTCAACACCTTACCAGACTTATGACCACCCAAATTCACGTAACATGGTTAATCGATGCCCTTAGGTATATGCACCGCTCTTATGTCATATGAATATCATAAACAACCTTTTACTTTGGTTGAACAGTCAGGATTTATATTTCGGTCAAATACTGAGCCAATAATTAATTAAATGAATAAAAGATACTCAGCTAACGATTCATATGTCTAGCCTGCACAAATTGTATAATATAAAAATGGGATCTACTATGCCTATGGTAAACATGCATCAGGAATATTAGTTTTAGCCACACCATCTTCTCACATTTATAAGAAACCACCAGCAATATTATTAATACTTTATTCAAAAGGTAGTGTTAAATATAATTTCGTTTGAAATTAAATGTACAAGAATATATAATTACCAACACAAAACAATTCTAGCAATGCTGAATGAATTTCAAAATATGGAATGGGTTTATAGAATTATTGGCTTGGTGTTACACCGACATGTCTTGTTTTACATATTTGATTCGTAAGGGCCTAGTAGTAGACCCTCACTCTTCAGAAACAAGATGCAGAATGTGTTTATATCTTAAAATCCACCTAATATTTATTTTAACATTCATACAGATTAAATATAAACTCAAGATCATTTCTGTGGTCGCATATCGTGAACAGTGTCAACATCCCTAGAAACTATCACTACATTTGACGTGATCTTAAATATCGTAGTTCTTAATACAACATTGGGTAAAGACACACAATAAATCCATACGCTCTTTTGATACATGAATAAGGGGCATAATTCAGTGTGACGAAAAGTCTTTTATAAGTGGCCTTATCAATTGATGTGAGCCCTCAAATGCAAATTAAATGTTAAAAGGACAGTGTCGTCTGTAAATTGTTTCATTATCTTCTTCCGCTCCTCTATGGCACCTCTTTATATTGGTTAGACGACAGACAAAAATGTTCACTAAAGTGTCTCTGGCTCTGAAAAGAAGTCTAACATCGACAGCATTTTTGCTTTAAACAAGTGATCTAACATTATTAAACAACACGTTTTATTATAAGCCCATCACCCTATGAGGTGACGGGTTTCATACGCTGTATTTCAAAGAGACATTGTATTAGCGACAATAAAACCCGACTAAATGATTTGTTGTATTATACAATTGACGTGTAAGCTACTCAAGATGTGCAGTATAATGCCATACACGTGTGAAACAAAACTAACTATTGAATAAGTATCATTTTGCTCTATAGTTTCTGTCTTAATATCTATCGGTGAATTGATAAAAGTACCATTATCATCATTGAATTTTTGTTATGGCCCCTCAAATGTAAAAAACGCTCTTTCATCAAAAATTTAACATTGAAAATTGTTCCATTTCACTAATCAGTCCGGTAACAGTTGCTAAATAGCAACGCAAAAGTGTGGTGATCTTTTTCCTACCAAACTTCTCCCCATGCTAAAACAAACTAGGAATTAGAGAAATTTATCACAATGTACATAAAATAAAACATAAGTATTAGTGACCTCGACTTTAAAATCAACCCCCACAAAAGGTTAAAATTTCCAAGAAGCAACTAATTAGCGCTTTTTATGACTCTGATTTGAACAATGATAAGAGTTAAGTCAAGTGCCTCGAGGTTTTTTCATTTTACAATGTGCCTTATTACTGCACTCAATTATATAGCTTCTTACTTCTTCTTCTCGCGTCTGCAAGAATAAAACATTGAATATCTAAAGTACAGTAAAACAGCCACTTCCCAGTA
>JAUMTS010123443.1:0-10117 GCA_032273385.1 Ophiopholis aculeata | reverse complement strand
GTTGAGAGAGTTCCGTGAAAGCATTAGTCGTGAGCTACGCCACCAGTGGCGTTCCGGGAACATTGCGTCAAGAACTATCCGTGATTTCAAATATTTCATTTCATGCTTCATGAGTTATGATTTTTGATTTGTTCGCATTGTTGTAGTAGGTGATTTCTTTGTTCTGTCCTTTGTTGAAATGTGTGAGCTTGACTGGTGAAGCAGAGAAATTATATATTTGAAATGACGGTATGTAGCAACAACAAGTTGTGTATAGTTTATAGTATTGTTGTATAATAACTTCTTATTAATATATACCGTATGTTTATGATGCATTGGAATAATGTTTTGATAACCACATATGAAAAACAAATTGTCGGGATCTTCCTGGTCAAGTTCTTACATTTTCTATTAACCTTTCAAACAAAATGCATTCCTTTTTATGTAAAGCAAAGCTTACGGCAAAATATATGCAATGTTCAACAATTTGTTGCCTAACAAAATATTACACTTTACAATGAATAGATCATACCTCTGTATCTGAAACAGTTTTATTTTAATTTAATCTACTTTAAAACCACTTTCCTCCTAGTCAAGTTGATACAATATTCGATTGACCCCTTAAACAGACCTGATTTTTTGTATACATTAAATCAAAACTCATAGCAATATACCCCTTTAAATATTGTACTTACAATTTATTCACTGTCAAGATTTATACAACCTTTCAAAACCAATATTTCTATATTTTTAAAGTATTTCATTAGAAAATCAATCATTCTTAATAGTATCTAACAACAACATAAGGTTATTTGTGAAAAATTAAATTGTAACGTTGTATCAACCATACTGTGATATAACTATTGTTGTCTTGTGGTAATACAGAGTGAGAAAAAAATTATTGATCGTTGTTTTTGATTAGTCATCACTGGAATGCCGCCAGTATTTATATTCTACTAACTTTTTTCTATATTTATTACACAAGTACAAACAATGATTTACATATTTATTACCGAAAATGGAATACACATGTCATTTTTTTTTCCTTTGGAAAACTGCTATTTCTTCATACCAAGATATATTCAACAGGTGTCATTCTCAACTTTAAATAAATGAATGTTATAATAACTTCTTCATAATAGCGTGTTTTTATTTCTTAAAATTCATGAGAACTTGTCATAAAGCTTACCTCACTATATTGTTTGTTTATATATTTTACAGGTATTCGTATATATAACAAAGATAACCCACCTCAGGTTAAACAGATTAGCCGTTTTGGTTTTGATTGAAAAATAATGTTTCTATCTTTTCTATTCAACAAGTGAACGCAATTGCTTTTTAAATTTCCTTTGTTTCTCTTCGAAAACAGTCTGATATATGAATTCGTAACGATAGCTCAAAGAAGCCGTTTAAACAATATGTTTATGTTGCATTAAGTGCATTTTGTATACCAACAGATGAAAAACACAAATCAGAATATTTCTGGTCATGTTGTTGTATTTTCTATTGACCCTCAAAACAAACTAGCATTACTTTGTATTTTAAAACCAAGCTGTTGGGGGAAATAATCTTAAATCTTTACTTACATCATATTGACTGACAAAATAGAATTCATTAGCATTTCGTATTTAAGATCAATCTAATTGAAAGTATCTAACAACAAAAAAAGGTTACTTATATGAACTATGTTGTCACGTTGTACCAACCATATATTGATAAAACATTGTTATTTTGGGGATAATTCAAAGTGAGAATAAACATTATTGTTTTTGGATTAATCATCGTTGGCATGGCGCCAACATTCCATTTTAATCTTGTTCTCTCTATTTCTTTCACAAGTAACAGTATGTATTTATAACAGAAAAGCGGAATTTTAAGTAGGGTATACATATTCACATGTCAACTTTGTTTTCCATCATGCATCAAATTTAACATTGCATTTATATAGACACAAATTGTAGAGCATTTATATGCACACAAATTGTAGAGATTAATAGAGAAATGGCCTCCTTCCTTGTCAATATGTTATTTATTTTAAAATGTAGTGGATCTTCTAAATTCTCATTATTAATGGATTATTAACGATATTTTTAAAGTCTTTTTTCCCCCTCAATTCCTTGTAAATGTTAAACTTTTAAACGTATAAGAAATGGGCTAGACACATTTGCTGAATTCATTATTTAAAAGTAAAACAGTTACTTAACATCTGCCCAAAATGCTATTGACTTATAGAATAATCTAGAATGACATACCATTTGCATAAATAATAGTTGGTATGATAGATCTTAAACATCAAGCAGAAAGGAGACGAGACAAAATATCATATTTATTACAAAATGCGTTTGTATATAGTATTTATTTCTTATTAAAACTTATTTATATATACATCTAAGTCCATATGGATTTGTGGTGTTGACATGAAAAATGACCCTAATCAAATACAAATGGCAGATTTCGACACCCTTGCTGACTCGTAAATTTTGCCAACGAATTTCTGCCATTGTGTCTGTGTTTCTGTATCCAAACTATACAATTTAATGATTTCATATTCAATATCTTACAAAAGAATTATTTGTATGAACTCTCGTTCATTGACCGTGCAATCTGTGAATTTATGGACGTAAAAACTGCCCTATGTCTACCAAAGTTTCATATGTTAAGAAATATAGCTTTCTTTATTTTATTCTAAGATGTCTTTAGAGCGGTGAATTTAGTATTGTCTGAGTTTATGTATTATTGTTTCAACTTCAACACATCTATGATACATGTCGATGCTTGTTTTAGTGTTTGGTTTGTTCACATAGCTACAGTATTTCAACTTTGTTTTACTAGAAATGACAAATTATTGTTGGTGATTTGTCTTGCCAAAAAAATACACTTCACGTATAAAAGTAATGGTAAATCATCATTAGGCCTTTATTCTGCACGTGCTCTGACCTCTTCCCTCGGTAATTCATCTTATTCGTATTCATTAAAAATGTATAATTACACATCATCATCATCATCACTGTTCAATTTGACGGATAACAACATTTTTATTATAGATTATGATTAACACATTCAACATTTATGCTATATTGAGCCCATTTGACAGTTTTAAACTAACTGGAAATAATTTGACGGACTACTTGGTGTGGGGATTTTTGACAAGAGGCGACAAGACCGCGAGAGTCACGGTGTGGTCGATTTGGCTCGACGCGTCGCGGTGTAGCGCGGGCGCGACATGTTCAACTTTTTGGACAATCGTCTACGGGATAGTAACAGGAATGTTATGGGTGAATGCATAGCGACATATTGGCGGGGTGCACCTGCATGGCTGTATTTACCCTTGTGCAATTTGTCAAAGTAATATAAATGAAATATTATGAGCAACCATGGAAATATTAACACTTGTGTCAATCATTATAGGCACTATATAGTAATTACCTCCCCAGCCGAAAATTTACGCCTTGTTATTTTGAATTGTTGGAAGACATTTGACAGCCACGTGACAAGCGTAGCCTATGGAACGAACACATGTCGTCGAAATGTTAAAGATTAATTACAAACCGGTAAAGAAAACTATGCCAGCAATCTGAAATCAAAAATTCATGACAACAATCTGACTACTTACCGTTTAATTGCTATGTTGTGAAAAGGGGATCAATTACAAGCCTAGTAAATTAATGCCAACATTGTTTTCAACATGCAAAGTACCTTGTTAACCAGATACGTGCGTCAAAACGCGCTTAACAGACTACGGGATCAGGTCAGCAAATGCTCAAATCTACTTGATGGCATGATAACAACTTTTTTAATCGTGTGATGAGGCTGTTACAGTAGTTGACCTATGCCCCTTTTACTTTATGAAGCTACCTTGATGTTTCGGCTAGAAGTAGGTTAGAATTACCTCAATATCTATACGTGTCGACGTAATGTCCGGCACCACATCCGGAGAAATAGATGTGTCGACTGTAAGTAGGTTAGTACATTGTACTTCCGGAATATCTATACAATGATCGGCCTGAACTAAGCGGGAACGTTATCTTGGCTGTATATCGCCCACGCTTTAAATTATCAGTGGGTAAAGCAAAGTGGCCGAGTTATTTGTTGCTGATTAAACAATTGGAAATACACACATGTTGACGCTATTTGTGTATCATTGTGAAACCCATGTATGATTTTATTTTGTATTAAAAACCCTACTCTTATTTGGTGTCACTGCTTGGCTATGAGTCTCTATTTTCTATTGATATCAACATACGTATTGGTATCAGCATGACATTATAAGTTATAGGAATCCCTCAATTACATGTCATGTTACATTGAAAATGTACATGTAATATGGGTGAGCATTCACCTAAATGATAAATGATCACATGGTACCATTGTATGAAAGCGTAGAATGGTGAAGGCTTATAGCATGACTGGGAGGTTACATTACAAATGTACATGTAGAAATATCATAGGGGTTTGAGATTTGCGCAGAATATTTGGCTTTATAAGCGAAGAAACGACATTTTCAATTAACGTATCAAGTTTGGAGTATATATCAATTGAGATAGCCACAATAAATCTTGGATTGCACCAAACCATTCCCAACCCTAAACTTTAAGGACTGACTTAAAGTGAAAGACATGTTTAGATATAAGGGAATCGTGTATATTTATTGCAATTGCCTAAAATGCATTCATGTGTAAGCTAACGGTGGTTACCATGACTACGCAAGACGAAACACATTTTAGCTGTAAAGTTTACCATTTTAGAGAGTTATGAGAAAAATATAAGTTTTCTTATGATATCAACACTCTTGAAAGTAAGGTAAAATTAAAATAAATGATCTGTTTCTGTAAAAAAATGGTGAAGCAAACATGTTTTAATATTTTAAGTTGCTAATGCTGTTCCATATTTCAGAGTTACGTATTACGAAATGTACCAAATAATATTAACTTGTACAGTAAAACAAAATAATATTTGCCAACTTAACTAAACTGAAATGCAGATAAGATTGTTTCCCATACCTGATATGTATTGTAATTAAAATTACATTTAGAAAGAAACGGGGTTGTTGCAAACATTTTTGATTGATTTGACTACAAGTAATATGTTATGGACGTTAACCAAAAATAACAACAACAAAAAAAATGCATGCGTATTTCAAGGAAAATTAGTATCAATAGTGTAGTTTTTAATTGCAGTTTTCAACTATGTCATCGATCACTTTTGTAAAAGATTTTTGTGTAAAAAATAAATTTTCCAACTGGTGTACATAATTTGTACATAATGTAAGTAAACATTTTGCTTTGTTATTTTGTTTTTCCAATAAAAGCTACATGACTTAGATAATTTGTCTGATGATGTGTTATGTTAAACAGTGTTTTTTTCCCTATACTACTAAAAAGTCAACTCCGTCTGTCCGGCTCATAATTTAAATAAAGTGTTCAAGGTACGAAGCTGAAAGTAGGTGGCAGCAACCAACGGATCAATGTTAGGTTTTCGTAGTGCCCCCTTGGATAAACGATCACCTACAGAGTAAATTGCTTAGGAACACTCGTTGACTGCTTAGTTGAGTAATAAGAACCACTGACCGACATGTAATACATTGTTGGGGTCGAGGGTCGGTAAGTGTTGTTGGAGTCAACTAGAGGCCAATTTGCTAAGGAACACTGCATGAGTACCACATTTAGTCAGTAGAATAACTGACCAAAACGTAACACATTGCTCGGGTCAAAGGTCAGTACAGTGGAAAAACCACTAAACACTAGGAAAATAAGGAATAGTTTGAGAGAAGCAGGAGGTGGTGCATCTGGGGTGGGGGCATTTGCTTTTTTCTTCCCCCTTCTTTTGCCCCATTTTTTTAATAATTAAAAATAAGACCCAATTTGACGATTGTATTATAAAATTGAAAACAAAAATTGCGCTTTGCGAGTATTTTTTACACCAAATTTGACAATTTGTAAACGTTAAAAGGCAACAAGAATGTGCGTGCGTTTTCTTTTATCTTGCTCCCCAAACAAATAGTAAGTTCGTAACCCTATTTATTTCATTGATTATCTCGATATACATAGTAAATGACAATTAGATTTATTTTATAAATGTTTATTTTAATAGGCAGTCTTCGCCACTAAAAAATCGCAACGGTAAAAAATAGAGGCATTAATCGTATCTTAACAGTGAACATATCATTTACAGTATTATAATGCTTGTGCAATCTATTTTCATGCATGCTGTGCATGAGGAGAAACCATCTTCATTACCCTCGTTCTGTGGATTACAAGAACATGATGTCTTTTCATATGTTGTATGTCACCTCAAGGCAAAACCAAAGTATTGTCAAGTATGAATGAACAAAGAGGAATAGACGGTATATCCCGATAGGTAAATGACAGCGTTTCTATTATGTATTTTACAGTTACCTGTACTGTTAATTTTCATCCTTATTCTTTTATTCAGATTCAGGTTTGTATCTACTGCGTAAACCGCCCAAAATGGTGACAACATGTTCAAATCTGTACCTGTGCCCATTCTTCTTTGATAATTTAAAAATCATATTTCAAATCTTAAAGGATGAATTATGACCTTCATTTATAATTCATTTCTACAAACACCACCATCCTCTCTTTCTTCTAAAAACCTATGGTTTCTAATAGTGAACATGATTTTTAATATAAACAAAATTACAACATATGCATGTCAGTAATGTTACAAACATTATGGCATTATATTGAGCTATTATTCTAGTTTTGTGGGATGTAAAGTATTTCCAGGAAATATTATTATCGATTTATACACCTTAGAATCTAGTTGTTTTGACATTATCGATATTCTCATTATCGATTTCATTTCTATAAGTATTCTTAAAATTCATGACATTATTTTATGATGTAAATGGACATTTTATATTTTTTGAACCGATTATGTTTTCTTTAAATCATTGTTATTGCAAGGTTGTTAGGACCTTTATTGAAAAGGAAATAATTGTGTCATCAGCAAAGAAAATTAAATAGGGAGAGGTAAAGAAGAGTGGGAGGTAATTGATAATTTTTTGAAAAATAGATATCGGCCCAAAAATGGATATTTGGGGACACCGCATTCAATGTCTCCTTTTAGAGATGATATCGGATTGTAAACAACATATTGTTGTCTATTAGAATCCACCATTGTTAGCAAATAAGCGAATTGGCAGATATTTGCAAATTTGTTATTGTGATCTAGCACAGTTCAATTCCCGTTTTCCGAGTGGTTTGTTTCATCGCTTTTTCAAACATCGATCAAACTATCACGTAAAAGCTGTACGTATTATCTAAAGATCCGTAAGAATAACAAATAAGTATGAAAAATGGTAAAGACCTGAAGGTTTATAAAACATTCAACGACGAATTAAATGCAATATAACGATAAAGGTAAAGCAGGATCGAAGTGTCAGACAAAGAATACAAAGTGTTATACTATTACCGTTTTATAAAAAAAAAAAACAGTAAATTCAACTTAGCTTTGGAAAAAAGAAACACCGCAATATTGTTTAACGAGGAAGTTGATACTACTTGCGTTTTATGAGATACAAAAGTACTAGATACTGTCATTCAACTTTTGTCTAAATCCTTTTTGAAAAGGTACATTTAAATAGACCTACATCTGTTGTTTCCATAGTTTATTCTAGTTATTTTAAAATCAAAATTTTCTTTTGTCATTTTCCCTACCTAGCAAATATTTTATGATCACTCGTAATTCATGAAACAGTAATAATATTCTATGTCGCAAGAACTCTACTACGGTGTTTGCTTTGTTCACTTACAATGATACTGATTTTCTTCGTCATGAGGCATGCCAATTAAATTCGGATTTACTGTTGCTATTGTCACGTTTTTCTATTTATAGATAACCTGCATCTCGGTTTTGATACAAGTGTTATTACATTTGTTAAGATAACAAGCTTTGAGAAACATTAAAGTTGACTCAGAGCAATGGTAGAATTTAATGACAATCCCAAGGTTCTAAAATCTTAAATACTTTGATAGGTAATTGAAACAGTTTGAGATTCATGCAATCCTTAAATAATTGAAAAATGTATAATGTTATGCTTTGCAAATAAGATATTAAGAAGTTAAGAAAAGCTACCTCTATTGATGGTTAACAGCACAAATAAAGTAAAGCTCAATCTGAAAACTAATAAAAGTTTTGACAAATTCAACAGCTATGTAAATATAACTGGACCATGATGTGAAAAAAAGAAATGGCGAGTTTCACGGGCACACATACTGTATATGTTACCAGTAAGGATGTTTAAAAACTGTTTAACTTAAAGTAAAACAAAAAGCTATTCTACCTTGATGTCAAACGTATTCAAATATCTTATTACAATCTGTAAAGACCTTCATTGACGCCAAAAAACATAATTCGATCACAATACTGTCAAACTCACATGATACCTTGTCCATGGATGTTTATTCACCTGGTTTGCATGTCAAAAGGACATTTTTGGTTTGAAAGTTAAGTCGCCTTAACGAATGTTTTATTGGCACTTACGGATGGCTAGACACAGATTGATCTTATTGACAAGTTTTACTTTGCCACTTTGTCAATTTAATTTAATACTGTCTGCTTTATAGAATAATACAGGCGATCACACCTTAATTTTAAATGCGATCTTGTAGATGTTGCAGCTGTGGACCAAGAAAGGTTTACTATACGAAGTGTATGGATGACTTTAATAAAGTAATGTATTAAGATTTGATTACAATTATTATTGTTATTCTGAGTTAAATCATGTTGAACTAGTATCTAGACTTCATGATCAACAAGTTATTTTCACAGTCAATAGGCTATAATAACAAACAGGAACCTTACAAACAAAGTAATTCACAGTTATGATAACTAACATATTGTTGCATTAATGATAGGTACTCTTAAATTCATAAATTTAGACATTTGTCTTAAACCTATATAACACTACAAAGTCGTAGTTTGTGTTAGTCAGAGATTTGAAGAATGTATACATATGCCATACAAGTACAGGAATGTAAACTCCTGTGGGTAAACTACTATCGTAGAGAAAATACCACCACTAACATCGGCTGCCGCTGCCTTCTTTATAATTTCGATCATTAGGGCTGTGTTAACTTAGCCAAACATAGAAATGATTTTAGTGACACTTTATCAATTGTTTGCGTTGTTTTCTCAAGGTACACTCATAAATAATGGTATCTAAATGATTTACCTAAATTGATATCTTAAAACAACACTTCAAGGCCACTGGGTCGATAGCTTCATATGAGAAAATATTGTTATTCTTTATTGCAAAAAAGGAATGGATTCCTTTAAGGTTTTGTTATTGATGACTTAATGTAATTGTTGAGATATTGTGTTGGTGACAAGAATATCGTTTGCATGTTCGTGGATGTGTCCGCTATGTTTGCATGTCAACAAAATCCGTTGTTTTGATAGTTCGTCGTCTGGATACATCCTTATTGAAACCTAGGGATCTTCAGAAACAGGTTAATCGTATTGACGTTTTTAACCTTGTCACTTTGTCCATTTAATTCGTTACTGTATGCTATCAAAATATATGATTCTTTTTCACGCGATACTGTATATTTCTCAGTTGTTGATCAAGGGCATGTTATTGTTTAAGTCGATACTTTAGTAAGGATGGCTTTAAGGTAACGTCTTAATATATATTTTATGTGAGAGTTTAAAATAAGCTGGGAATGTGTATCTAACCTTGGGGATTAACAGGTACACACTTTTCTAGTCATTTTGCTAACAATAAAAACGACAAGTAAAGGAAAGCATTTTTCCTTATACATTGACAACAAATATCGTTTAAATTATGGACGGATACTTTAATGCAATTTTCGATATTGCGTTTATACAGAAAAAATACGTAAAGATTATATTCTTCAGGACAATTCGAAATGCAACTTGGCATAAAGACAAATAAATAAATAAACTAGACATCTTTAACAAGGGTAACCTCATAATATAACTAGTACCGCTTTCTATGAGGACCCTCTGAAATAATAGCCAGAAACATAATTATTTCAGAAGTCCGTTTTTAAATGCAGGCGGGAAACCAGAAAGCCCGTAAAAAACATGCGGAAACAGGGTTTGGACTACAATTGCACATTCAGCGCCGGGACTGAGAGTCGAACGCGGGTCT
>JAUMTS010123332.1:0-10119 GCA_032273385.1 Ophiopholis aculeata | reverse complement strand
CATCTTATGGGAATTTCAGTGAAAACGTGGTTATGCAACGTAGGCGTATGAAGTATAGATCCATACGTGTCTCCACACACTCTCCATACGCAATGGGCGGGTATAAACCAAAGCGGTCTAATACTTATTTGGCATTGCTTAGATGTGATCCTTAAACGTACACTTTCCTATGCGATTTATTTCATGGGACCGTATCAAGTGGATTGTTATCTTGAGATTCAGTTTTGAAACGTAAGAGAACAAAAACATTGTCTCAATAATATTGCAGTATGTTGAGAGTTTATGATTACCCAATCGGAGGTATGTATAATACGCGCCTATAAACCTCCTGCAAAGGAGACTGTGTTATTTTTCCTGTTCTCTTATGTTTGAAAAACTTAACCTCGTAAATGTTCCTGAACATACCAGCAGGCGATTTGATGACGTAATGTTCCTTTTGAACACACCAGAACTTGTTTACATCAAGTAGCTATAATACTTTCAGCCTTCAATAGACACTGGTAACCACCAGCTTTGGGTATATTTGAACTTTCCAATGGTACCGACTGATCAGAGCTGATGCGGAACTGATGGAACAAGGTACGTATGCACAAATAAAAATAATTACACCTGGTCTAAGTGAATTCATTTTGTTATTTTATGAGAAGGCAAAATATTTGATAAGAAATTGTCATTAATTCACATTCCCCAAAATGCCACTCAGGATATCTATGGCATGTTCCACTTCATGCCATAGTGGCATCTGTCAGAGTGGCGAGAGGATGAGGAGCAAACCTTTATACACCGTGGCAGTTGGATGCCGAACAAGAGCCAAGACAACACGGCGAAAGTCACTTTCAATACTGATTACATGTTGCTACAATAAATAGTAAGATGCCCCTTTGGCATAATCTGTGTTGGACTCAGTCTGAGCTACTGTGTACAAAGGCCTGTCCCTCCTCTTCTCGCTACTCTAGCAGATGCCTCTATGAGTATGACTATAGCATGATGTGGCACATGCGACAGTATCTTGAGTTGCATAATATCCCCGTGCTATGTAAGTGCAAAGGAAAATGCATTTTCTGGTGGATGTAAATTCCACTTAGACGTGTTCTATCTCTTTTGTAATATGGACCAGAAAGTGTGTAACATTGCATAGACTGATGCACAATACGTACCATATCTTCTTCCAAGTACACAAGTGGCAAAAAGTTAGTTTCACATCGCCTTCGGCCAGATTTCCTATGTAGCTTATTTCGACATCTGTGCTTCTCAGAAAGTTGCATGCATTGTCCATTACCTATAAAAGCCACAATGACAAAAAAGAGGATTTGTTTTAACCTTTATTATTTGTTCATACTTTTGTTGTGAAACTGGTTTTTCTTTTTCAGCTTTAATTGTTTGTTCACACTTCTGGGTATAATATAAGTAAGCGTTGTTGTTGATGCGTTGTTGTTTATGAATATATAATATGGAATAATATGATAATTAGTTATTTAGTTTATGTTTGCTAACCTGTTATATATTTTCCAAATCACATGTAACTTACTTTTTGTATTAAATGTATGTACCAAAATTGTTTCTTTTGAACATTTTGGATCAATTGGTTTAGTTGCTCAAACAGATTAATCATTTCAAATTAGGCAAAAAACAACTGTGTTATGTTTTAAGCATATTCGTCTCTTCGTGTAAACATAGTCTATGGTGTAAATGTGTAATTGATTGTTGCGTGTGTTACAATGCTTGTAAGAAATTCAGACAAAAGTTGCTTTTGTCAATTTTGTTACGGTTACATATTAATTTAATTGTGATAAATCTTAAATATGTCATATGCAATAGTATTACATTACATTACACATTATGGTATTACCTGACAATATGCTAAGTTCTATTTTTGTACGAGTAATTTATACCATACAGAGATATCATTAGCCACCAAAATAATGATTCGTGTAAAAGATACCATACAGATACTATGCCGCCAAATGTATTAAATACTTATAAGTTATATATGTTTACAAGCAGTTAAAGAATATGTATTTTTTAATTGTATCAGCGGTAAAAACACGTCTCTTTTGAAGCTTTTGTTGTGGGACATGATATGAAAGGAACGCTAACGGGCAGTTGATAGGATACTGCGATCTTCCTTTTGTTTCTGGAGGCGTCGGCAGCCTTTGAAGTTTGCTCATGTGTAATTGGGACAATACAAGATAATATTTCCCAGTTGTGTTACTCTTGTCTTCGGGTTAAAGATTTCTATTGCAGTTTTGCGTTTTTATTTATTTGTTGTTCAACTTTAAGCGCATTATTTATTTCATTTTATGAAAGTGGACAGTATAGTATTAATATTACTGCTTTGTTCATTTATATGATATATAAAAGAGATATTATTTCATTATGATATTTTATTACCTGGAAACAAATTTTGATTCAGACTTTACAGTTATACATATTCGATCTGAATAGTTTAATAGTGAGATAAGAAACTAAATACATTTTTCATATTGAAATATAATTCAATTAAATTCATTTAAGTTTTATTTATTTACTCTATCCTGTCAATTTGAGCCTTGGGGATAAACTATACTGCTTTTTAGTAAACTGATATCAGATATGACATATAATGGGATTAAAACATGATAATAAAGTTTTGATCTTTAAGAAGTGCCAGATTATGATATTTCATAATTTCCAAAACAAGTAATATTTGATATTTCTTTAAAGAAAAAAGATTTGCCCGGAAATTGCCGTACACCAACCGTAACAAATTTGTATTGTAAATAAATAAATGTATAACAATAATTGTTTCAAATCAAATACTTATTACTATAAGTTTACTATACGCAGGTAAAAATTGTCAAGTAAAATTAGAACAAAACTCTATAAAAAAAAATTAGAGAAAAAAACCTGTTTCTATTGCTAGAGTATAATTAATTATGTTTGTAGAAAGTTTGTTTAACACAATCAGATAACAATAATATCTTCACGTTATAATTAACTTATGATTTATTTCACACCAATATAATTAAAATGGTGTGACTGTTTTTTCTTAAATTTATCTTTAAGAACACATGCACACAAATACCGACACGAGCGCCGTGAAAGTAATAATCATAATCATAGCATCGATTTCAGAAACATATGTACAATCATAACCAAACAAACTGGAATTCTTATGACAGAATAAATATAAATATCAAAATTGTAGCGGAACAGTTGGGAACAATGCAGTTAAACGAGCCGCTCCACATCAGTCGGCGAATATCAAAGTCCCGCTATATCACGATACAATCTAACGAATAGTCGGTATCCTATGCACGCATTTAAACAAGTTAAACGAGGTGCAATAGTTACATTTTTCATAAATTGTTGCGGAGAGCACCCGGCTGCGTTGAATGACGACTTTGGAACTTGACCGCAATTATCATCACACCGTATTATACGTCGCGACGTATATCCTATTTCTTTTTGTTTTAACTAATCAGACATATATGTTACATATATGAATTGTGCTTAACAAATCAAGCAACAGCAGGAAATATTTAATGGCTTGCATTTTTTACGAAAATCTAGTAATATAACAAAACAAGCGGCCAATAATGCGCTCCACTTAAATAATGTGAATTTTGCTAAAGACTTTAGTCATGGTGGTTTGTAAATAACAATTGTGGCCAATTTTCAGCAAAGGTTGTCTTAAAATCACCGCTTTGAAATTTCTACAATGAACTCATTTTTCGCCAGGATGCACTCGATATATTTTTCACAGTATATCTTGTAACCAATGTAATGACTGAACTATTCCGTTAAAGATATCGGCAAAGATTACTATTTAAAAGATTAAACACATACATTGGATGTTTGTTTCTGAATTACAAACACTTTCAAAGCAACGACAAACATGGTATTAAACATAACAACAAGAAAAACAATATAACATTGACTTCTACGAAAGAACAATACTTGCCTAATGATATAAAACCGAACATTTGTTTAATTGACGAACAAGAAATGCCTAATAATCATGATTATTTATAAAATAGAATGTTAAAATCTTATTGAGAAATGATTGCTTGTATATAACAGTGTCAATCAAATACATAAGTAAGGATGGTTGCAATGCATGCTGTAGATGGTTATACCTGCCTTTAAACTTTTTCTTAAGTCATTTTTGATTTACCTTGACACGTTTTAAAATTGTCATAAGCCCAAATACATTAGATTGTTGTCATCTAAATGCCAAGAGGGTAACATCTATTAATTTTTAAACACTAAAACATGAAACCGATCCTTTATGTCAAAATGTTGTCAGTACATAGGCAGTTTCAAAATAATTGTGCATTGCATGAAAAATGCAAATCAACGTTTAATATAGACGTTTTAGAAGTGGCAGACAGTGCGGTATAGAAAGAGGAAATTAGGTGCCACGCCCACCTACTACCCTTTCCAACTCCGCTCATGCAACCTTCTCCTTCCGAGCAAATTAACTCGAAGGAGAACTCTCAACACCGAACCAAAACTCGCCACTATCAGTACATTAGTTACAGCACACGGTCTTTTTTCTCATGAAGCACTCTTTTCCAATTCAACTTCTAAATCAAAAACGTACCATTTGTTTCACAGTGCCAAAACTGCAGTATCCTAGACGTCATAGTGGTCGGCATCTTTTTAAATGCCGCATAAAAGGGAAAATTCCCTGATCCGATCATTCGGAATCTACTCAAAAGTTATCTGTATTTAAACTTTGGTATAAATTATGATTGAAATCTGTTAGTGACCTTTTTGTTCAATTTTTGTTTACGAACAAGAGCGTTTAACATTCTGCTTAATTTAAATTAACCAACAATTAGAAAACAAGAAATAAAGAACATTGAAACATATAGTTTTGGTGCTTAACAGCCCCTTTCCCTAATTTTGACAAAATCAATCTAAGCAAATTATATATTTTCTTCTTGTGCCCCTATAGTAAGTTTAAGCATAGACCATAGGTTTAAGCATGAATATTATATTCCTTTTTATCAAGCAAAATACTGCAATGCCTCTTTGCAAATTATTGTTTCATAGCAGTATTTTGGGTATAGTCAAATGACCCAACAGTTTTCAACAGATAAAAAAATAACGAGCTTAAGTCATAGTTTACATATTATCAGGAAGACCTTTGCCTCTTGGTGAACTTCACGCAATTGTTATCAGTTAACAAATTCCAAAGCTTGACTCCACAATGGAATGATGATCTTTCATAGTAAGAGTAGATTTGGTACGTCTAGAAAAGGTTACGTGACTTAGATAACAATATATACACTGAATAGATTCATCAGGATCGTTCAAAAGTCATAAATTAAGTAAGTTCTGAATTTAGATCCAAATAATGTGGTACTCAAATAGATATATTTCAGTTCCTCTCAGGAACCTTCGTGTTCACCCTGTTCTGCACTCTATAAGGCAGAATAGAGTGAACAAGGTTCCTGAGAGGAACTTAAATATATCTATGTGAGTACCACATTTATTGGATCTGAATTCAGAACTTACTTAATTTATAACAATATATACAATTGTTAAATGTGTTTAAACAGCATTTGCCTTCTTCATTCAAAAACATAATATATTAAAATCGAATGAAGGAAACAGTGACATAAAATGTTATGTTAACATCGAACATTTTTTTTCCCAACCAAATGCATTTTCCCTAAACGGAAAGCTATAAAATAGAGTAAAACGATTTGCCCACTTCGTTTTAAAAGTTTAAAAATAAAGAATTCATAGCGGAGCAAGAATATATAATGTTTCTAGAACACTTATATATTCATCATATTAACTGAATAAATAAAACCGAAATCGAAATACAACAAACTGACGACTCGTGCGAGGAGCCAAGACTATACCAAGGTCGATTTAATGGCGGTAACTTCAAAGGGCGACAAATTGGCTAAACAAATTAACGTCATACAAACAGACGACACTACGTTCTAGCATTAAATATTCATTTGAAATAAATAGTAATTACAATAAAATAATGTAAAAAATCATGAGAATATCATTAATTTGTCATTAAGGAGGAAGCACTGTTTCCTTATAGTCACCTAAATACCTTTAAATATAATTTTAAGTTAAAACCAGGTGACACTTAAGTTTACGCAGTTTGCATATTGTACTTCAGTAACTTCACAACGACTTGCCATAATTGCTTGACAGGCGTCAAATGTATGAAGAAGATGTCATAAAACTGAATCATTGCTGATCATCAGTGGTGGGCTACCATCTTTGCCAAAAAAGCCACTCATCTAAATATTTATCGTTTAAACATTCACCAATTAATGTAAGTGATATAAAGTGCCGTATGTCTACAAAACACAAAAGATATTTCAACGAAGAGGTTGTAAACCTGAATGTAAAGGTGTGAAAAGTTTGATGATCACACACGCGCCGAGCGTTTAATACCTTTTAATATGACCAATAACCCCTATTGAAACTTGATATAAAGCCACCAGGCAAACACAGCACTCGAGTGACTGAAAACATGGGCCCACAGATTTATAAAGATTTATAACAGACCCAGATTACATGTTAACTTATCTTTTCAAAGAAATAATGCTGTGAACTCAGTGAACTTGGGGACATAAAATGTTGACTGGAACCATAAAACAACTGAATAGTAAACATTCTTGAATAACACGCATGCGGAATCTTAGAGCAATGTTATCATGGAGTATGTACTAACCAAATATCACAATTACTGTACAAAATGTAGCATTTTGGAAATTGGTGCAATAAGAAATGTTTGAATTGTGGATTTTAACACAGGTGTCGCATAGAAAGATCAAAATAACCGACTAAAGGTTTGGACACCACCTGTCCACTATAGAACTGCTTTTGCCTTTGGGTAAACGTAAACCATTTAACTTACGGTTAACTCTTTTCATAAACACCTTTTTGTACCTCAATACGTTACCATAGTAACTCTTAGATTAATATATATAAAAGCAAATAATACACTTACCGATATACCATTTGCCTCGTCCTTGGCAATCTTCAAAAGTAACATCCAAATCTAATGTAAAGATAACCACCAAATGTCCAAAATTTGCGGTTGGAAATGGGTCTAAAACTATCACAGCATCATGTGCTCTGTTTCTTTGCAAAGCACCATCCGGGAGAACAGAAAGGTATCTTTGTCGATGAACCGTCCTTGCAAGATAAAAACTCATTTCTGATGGATCCCTTGCCTGCAATTGAATACATTCTTTTTGTGAAGTGAAAGAAATTAAAGAACAGTCTAAATTGTGTAAAATGTCTAATATTGCGGATGATAAATGATAAACTTCTTGGTCTACAAGTGCAGGTGACGCTGATGATGTATGGTTTACAATGGACCTGTAAGAGTTGTTTTCAGACACCAATGCATATGTACAATAATGCCTCCTCGTTGGTAAGATGCAAAGAAGGAAGAAGAAGATTGGAGAGCAACAGCTCCACAAATTGTCCAAATGCTTCATCATCTTTATTGTTAATCAGCACAGCTCAGCTAGCTTCAAATATACGTAGTGTTCCCACTCAGATTTCCAAGTTGACTGGTTCAAATTTAAGAATATTGCAAGTTTTGATGATCTATATCACTAAAGCGCTTCTTTTAAAAGTAGATGCCGCCGCAGATATAAACATGATCTGTCCTCGAACGGTGAAATATATCTCCCGAATCAATTTCATTCATGATGAGGTAAGCTTGGCAAATGTCCCACTTGAAGAAAAAAAAAATCCGAAAAATGTTCTCTTATCCAACTTTTCAAGTTCAATGCTAGTAACTAAATAAATATAAATCACAACAGCCACTCATTCAGGAAGTTGGTGATAGTGTTTTCTATAGTCACACACGTGTGGTGTTTTAGTAATGACTATTGAACTGCGAAATTGCCAAGTTAAGTTGTATCGATCCGAATCGCCACGCAAAAATAAAGAACTTTCATGCTTGACTGATTTTATGACGTTTGAATGTTAACTCCACATAAATCCATGTTCTATATATTTTATAAGCATGTGAGAAAAATAGTTACTTCTGTTCGCTGTGAAATCAAGTTACAAACTGGTGAGAGAATCATATCTAAAGCAGTGAGTGTGTAGAGCCTCTGACGATAACAGAGTATTCAATCGGCCAATAAGATGCTTTAGCGGCATACATCAAAGTAAACCGCCTTATGTCCGCGAAAACAAACAAAAGCCGATGAGGCATTTTGCATCGGGCCGCCTTTCCGCGGCGTTGCTTTGACCGGTCGTAGCGATATCAGGCACCCGCGGCCCCATCACCACGGGACCGTCTCTGATTGCTATGTACACCCCTCTTTGCCAATACACCGCTTACTTCATTTCTACATTAAAAATACATGTATTCGCTTTATGGAATAGTTAGTCGCCATGCGCTAGTTATCTTAGCTGTGAATTTGAGACAGCATAATGTGTTAAAGAAAATGCTATTTTTGAATTCATTTGGTTAATTTCATTCAATTTGAGAAAAAGAACAACCCACTTAACGAAAGTTTAACTGGAGTTGCCGCACATTTATATATATTGAAACCGTTAATCAAAGGCAGTGATATACGTTAAGGTAAAATAGCTTATATATATATAATGTTATATAATTGAAACAGGTATATAATTCATGTTCAATCTATAGTGTAATGTTCGCCTCAAAATAAGCATGTTTGAGAATATGATACTGAAAGTTAACTATTACAGAATAAGATATATATGTATCTAACAAAATACTCACAGTATATACCAAAACGACTGCCTAGTAATTTGATTTAAATTAAGGTGTTAATGTAATTTGAGCTCATTTTCAAACCATTAATTAAAGCTTGCATGGGCACAAGCAGTCATTCTTCGCTTGTGTAAGTGATACAATAAGCGATTTCTAAATTTTGAAACATCGTAGCTCAGAATAGAATCAATCGATCGATTACTGATAATGTTACTAATTATTCTTTATTACGTTCGATACCCACCTGTCGCCGTTTGCCAAATATTGGTAACTTATTGTCTCATAAAATTGATAACTTATTGATAACTTATTGTCAAATTAACTATTCCTTATTACCAATGAATTGCCGCGAAAAACGTTTCATCACGTGTTTATCTATCTTTTATTTATTTACATGCAGACGTATATTTATATGATGTTCCTGGCTCCATGGAATCTAATGTTTCTTAAAGTGTGAATTTGCGAAAGTATTGTAAGTCGTAAATGTTAAATGTTCAGTTTATCTCTGCTGACGAAATATATTTGTCATACAAGCCATATCATATTTTATATCAATTCAAAAGCGGCATCGTTTGAACATCAATAAAGGCATTATGAGTTATTATTTAGTGAATATGTGTAATTGTTGCGCTTTTGAATGGATTCTATTGTGCTTAATCGTTTAACCACTTAACAAAGTCAATAAGCTTTATTTGTTCGATAGCTTAGTACTTAATTTGTAGCCCTAGGTGTCTCGATCTATATATGAAACTTGAGAGTTTAATTTATATATGCTCTGTACTGGGATAAGTTTAAGCATAAATCACCGTCTCGTGCCATGACAGCAGTGGTGCTGGGTGGTTGTGATGGAGGTTGTATAACTTATACCAAAGTATGACAGAAGTGGTGATGGTGGGGGAGGTTGTATAGCTTATACCAAAGTATACTTTTGCTTATACATTCAGTTACGTGTATCACTTTTCTTAAAGTAACGGATATGAAATTGTATTGTACTATATTTAACTGATCATATTAATAATTCCCTCTTCTTGATTGTTAGCACTGTCTCGCATTAATAAAAGGGAACATAAACCTAGTTTTCAAAATAGTAAAGCATTTAAATGTATACTATTACTATAGTATTAGATATTTTTAAGACGCAAAATGTAAGTTTTTAACTTATAATTGTTTTACAAATCTTTCATTCTCGTTCAAGTTGTTTTTCTTCATTGTTTTCATTTATGTTAATGTTATTATACAATTATACAGAAAAAATGTACATTCATCACTGAGTTATTGGTTAGTGGTCATCAATTAGCTCACAAATTGTTGATAAATGGTATTGCAAACGTCTTAGTCATGATAGTTTGGCTTAAAATTATCAAATAAAATTGTAAACAATTAAGGGATTT
>JAUMTS010123331.1:0-16010 GCA_032273385.1 Ophiopholis aculeata | reverse complement strand
GTTTGGTTTACTATCCATGAAATATGTTTAAGTATGCAAATCTGACATTTAAGACAGTGCTGTTGGCTTTTATCTTTACTTGCCTTGTTCTGTCAAAATCAGTTTGTCACAAGCAGGTAAAACAATTAAAGAACAGATAGGCCAAAACTATGCAAAACTACCAACTCATGAAACAACACATTAGCCAGTGCAACAGTATAATTAGTTTTATTACACTTCTGGATGTTCAAACTTGCCTAAACATTATACTAATTATAAGATCAATCTAAGACTAAAACCACGCTCATTCAACTACAATCTTAACAACAACTTAAAGATTTAGCAGCCTTATATCTTTGAATGTTACTTGTCTAACAGATTAAAATTAATTCAGTTTATCAGCATTTGATCAACTAGTTTAGTACAAACTGGTGGATGTTACCTCAACCCATTTACATACTTTAGACATGTTTTACAGATTACATTCAGTTAAATGTAACAGCATTTGACATTCAAAACAAATGTTATCTGGAACTATTCCACTCATTTAATTTCAATTCATTTTGTTTCATGTAAGTTGGATATGAAAACCAAAAGTATTTATAACATTAAGTAATGCAAAATTCATAACTATGTCTGCCATAATTAGGTCAGGAAACCAAACTAACTAGTGCAGTCTTTTTAATAGCGATTTATATGACATGTTGTTTACATGAAGAATGGTAATTGTGAATGTGGTAAATGATCAAGCCTAATATTAATGATGAGAATCTGTGATTTAGCATTGACAAGATTAACTGTGTAGGATCTGAGTTTGTGAGGTAATGCTCTAAGAGGCATGTTGAAGTGAATACCGTGAAGGTGAAAATGACGCATACTCTCCCAATGATCTAGTCAAATTAACTAGATGTTTTGTAAAGTGTAAGATTTATTTTCATAAAACTGGCTAGGACCAATTAAGTCAAATTTTACAAAAGCAATCAAGTTCAGCTTGATTCTATTATAATAAATGTTTAATGATATATCTCATGAAATCATGTTTTACAAGGTGTCTAAATTTAGTTTAACTAGATTTTGTAGTGAATTCTAAAAAAAAACACTCTTGTACCAGTCCGGGCAAATTATCAGATCTGAAAGCGTAACCAAATCTGGTAACTATGTTCCAGATCTGGAAAAATTCAATTCCACAATGCATTGCAGCAGTACTCTAGAATTCAAATTTAAAAACTGATTTTTGCTTTATCCATGGTGTATGTTTTTAGTTTTTTAGACATATTCTTGTTTAAAGTTTAATAAGTGAATATTCTGCAGCAAAAAAATAACAAAATTATTGAAATAATAATAAATGACATCAATTTATTAGTTCTATTGTTATAACCTCAACACAAATATATCAAAAAATCAAGATAGAGTTTTAGCTGATGTCATGTTTTTTAAGAAAACATGACAAAAACCGTATCCAGACCTGTAATTAATTGCCTGGGGTCAAAAAACTAAAACTGTTTCCTGATCTGAATCAAACAAAGTTCCAGATCTGGTAATTTGCCCTGACTGTGTAAAGTGAGTACACTAACTGAGTTGAATGGGCATCCGGAGTCTGTATCACAAGGACTCGATATGATAAAATGCTGAGTCCTTGTGATACAGTGTCCGGATGTCACAAAGTCCATGCTTTAATCCGTTGATTTCAAAGGGAGGCGGACTCTCGGTAATGGGGGACATGGCAATGTTCTTATTATTTCTTCGTATTATTATTATTCATGGTTTATTGTCAAAAGCACATCGCAGCCAAAGGATTTTTGGGAAACAATTTTTCAATATAACGACATTTAAAACTATCAATCCACAAATATAAGGGGTGTTAATAAATGCTTGCTTAGACGAGGGTGAAGTCGAATGTACTATAACATAGATTCTCAAGAATCTATTGTAGTAAGCACGGTAAAGTAACCAAAAACCTTATGTGTTCGAGTTGATAGATCAAACAATATAATGGCTACGTGACATATTTCGTTATCGTGTCGTGTTAACGTTACGTTAGCGTTTGAAGAAGAGTAAATTATGCTGAGTATGATTTAATTGTATTGAAATGATGAATGACAACGTTTGAATTGTATGGGATTGACTAGCACCTACCTTAAACATTATCACAATGTTTGGATTGATTTTATTTCTGCCGAGTCAGCCGGGTAATAATACAAATTTCTGAGTCAAAATGTCTAATTCTGAGTCCAAATTACTCAACTGTAGTCAAAACTTTGACTCCAAATTCCTGTCAGCTCCCTTTGCAGCATATTTTGTGTCAAATCTCAATAAAAGTGGGATCATCATCTTCTTTTAACTTTCCATAGACTTTCAGTAATCAGGGTTATTCTATTGATGTTAAGCGTCGACAAGAATGTGTCGTATTTCGTAAAAATGTGTCTTGTCGAGCTTTTGAAGTGTCTTGCATAAAGGCACGTGGGACAATTGAGACGCATATGAGCAATTCGTAAGGACAATCATGTAATGTGCCTATAATAGACACGCCTTTCGTCTTAGACGTGTATTGCATGGAGACGTGACTATGTGTCTTATTGGAGACATGTCTCAAACCTGGCTTCACAGGACATGTCTATAGGTCGTGTCTTTAGCCAACTATTGTGTAATGTTTTGAATTGTTTAAGACACGTTTATTTACAAATTATGACAACAAAAGGACGATAAGACACCATTGTCACAGTTTCATTTACATCACGGTCTACCACCCCTACGCTGGTTCCCTGCGACTTTGGTCTGCCAAAAATAATCACATCCCTGACCAAAGACCGAGCTCTGTGGTGAGGCTCCAAGGCGGAGGGAACCAGCGGAAACCACCCCACCAAACACTGTCAGTGAAAATGTTTAGTTAGAAGAAGTTGATTCCCGGGATTGATCAGAAGCCTTGAAAAGGCAGGTTAAAACAATAAATCCACAAACTAATTTCAAACTTGAGAATTATTATTAGATTTTATATAAATTCCACATAAAGCTTTTATTTCATCCAAAAATACTTATTTACATATTGCACCAATCAATTAGCTGGGTTTTTGTTTTCAATAAAGGGTTGTTTATGTTTATAAAATCGCCTTATTAAAGATGTTTTATTATCTACAACAAGTCATTAGACTAAAGTACATTTTTTTAGAATGGATACGACATGACAACATATTTTAATGCGTTTTAGTGCAACGCTCGCTGTCTATCACCATCGCGTTGCAGGCGGCGCCGATATATTGAGTATTTCCTGCCGCAACGCACCTCAAATTCATTGCCTTTCAAGTTAGAATAGATTTAATTTATTGCGACGCCGTACTATGTTAATGCACTTCGACAACAGTCTGCACCGTGATGCTGATACATAACGGACCTTAATGTTTTTAGTTTACATTTAGCTTAACGTGGTAGCAAGGAAAGAATCTTACAGGAAGTCATGTTTCTTTTTGTTTACTCTACAACTACGGTCATGCTAAGTCCGCCTGGCATTTGCTAAATCAAATGCAACTAAACGTCCGTTCATACTAGCAATGCAGTGCGTTCGCGGTGCGTTGGTTGCCGGTATATCGATAATGTCCTGCCGCAACTCACCGCAACTTGAAGACATCGCATTTGAAGTCAGAGTCCGTTCATACTAGTTTAGCATTGCGGTGCGTTCGCAGTGCGGCGTGTATCGATATATCGATTATTTACGGCCACAGCTCACCACAAAGTCATAGCATTTGAAGTTAAAATGTATTTAACGGTACTGTACTGCGACACCGCAACGCAGTCATGTCGCAATCATTGTGCAGAAAATGCAGAAAATGCACACCGCAATGCTAGTATAAATGTGGATATATGGTAAAAAATGTAAAAGACGCTTCTTGTTTACAGTAAATATTCTTTACAAAAATATGATATGTACTCTGTTTATTGTACAAAGTTATACGTACATGTATATAGGGACACTAAATGTGGATAGCCAGTTCCAATCCATCCGGGAATTGAATACAAATAATGGTCGCAAGGGTGTATAATGCAACTTACGCACTTCTTAACATAATTTCGTGTTCTTTCATTTTGGCGGAGTGTACATCCTACAATATGCTACATTATATATATATAAGTTACGTTGGAATTGAAAAGTAAAAACAAAGAAAAATATTATTTCAGTTTCTTATTATCACAAATATATATAGTTTCATAGTTTGGTTCCGTAAACATTATCTGATTTATTTCAGATAACCTTAAACAAGAAATTATGATCAAATGGATAATATTTGAGTGTATGATACCGATCAAAATCAATCGATCCAATGATCTTTCCGTTTTACCTTCTTTTTTCTTCTCATATTTTGCATTTGGAATTCCAAACAAATCAATATTTTGGGTTGTAATGGCCGAGATAGGTATTTCCAAAATGGTGAATGCTGGAATTCGCGAAAACTGTGTTTGTTCTTGCACATCAGATCGATATTCCAAATCGATATTCCAAATTTAAAACCTGCTTAATTGTTACTAGCTGTTACTACAAATGTATGTTTTCTCACATACAGACTATAACTTGTTTATCCATATTGTTTTTACAACTGCTTATTCTTTCTACAAATAACCAAGACAGCAACATACATGACTTACTGACAAGTTTCAACTCTAATAGCTTGTATGGCAAGCATTACAATTTGCCCTTAAATTGTAATATGCAAGCAGAAATTGAACGATTCAATAATAAAAATTGCTCTTAGTAACGCCGATTGTATCAAATTCCCTTGTACAGAATTAACTTACAGCATAACTTTTCTACTGAAGTTATGTACATCTGTATACCGTAATGGAGTCTTAGAGTAGTCTACCTCTCTACAGTTGGAGAAACTCGGTTTGAGTATATCGTCTCAGTAACTTGTTAATTATACACATAACTCTTTACTTGGCCTGACAGACAATAACATAAATTTCGCGCCATTCTCAGTAATTGTGTATTCGTACTTCCATGGTATAAGCAGTAAAGCGGGAAGCTTAAGGTATAACGTATTAGTTCCATGGCATGGGATAATGTATCGGTTTGATTCTATCTGTTATGACGTCATTACTCACCCGCCATCTTGAAGGGAAATTGCCATATCGATAGCGGCTTTGACAAGTATACTTGTCTCGGGATAGCACACAAACCTGATTTTAGTGTTTACCTCGTCTGGGAATCTCAGTATAGATTCAGCCACAGTAAATATCCAATGTCGATTGTATACCTCAAAATGGCGGATGATCAGAGCATGAGAAACAGGGACATTCAAACGTGTAATGTAAATGTAGGTGAATATGTCTTCGTGTCTATATATGTACGTATTGAAATGAATTCAGCCACATGCTTGAAAACTGTAAGATACGTTACAGTCACTTTAACAATAATGTTAAATATTATCACATGAAAGTGGACTCTGGATATATATAAATTGCTTTTAGCTCTTTAACATTATATCTAAAGCTGGAAGACATTATATTCATGAGTTTACACTTATGTGGTTTACAAAAACCGAAATAAAATTGTGCATGCATTATATATAAGCAGTTCTGTTAAATCATTCTTATATACAGATGAACAAACAGTATCGTACAAATGCATTACATACTTACACTTTTAGTTTACTTTCAAATATTTTTTTTAACTTTTTGAACCATCTAATCAAAAGCCTCGGTAACCTTGTCCGGGTTGCCGTTTGTATAAATTCATAACCTTCTTTTGCTTGTCTTTGATCATTTTACTGACTGATGAATGGAATTTATAAGTCGTATCTACTTTTGTTATGTATTTTCGGGTAACGGTGTCGGATACTTTATTTTATCTTTGAATCAAACACATACCAGCATATCTTTGTAGAAACATTTGAAGAAACAAATGAATATCATACAAGCATGTTGATGAAGTGATGCCAGGAGCGGTGCAATGATTACGTGTTTTTCACAGACACAACCATGACGTTTGTGCAACATTGAAAGTAGAAGCAAAATTGGATTCACGATGGCAAAATTCATTATCCTGAAAGTCGTGTACGATTGCATCAGATATGATGATACCAACCTCAAGATATCTTAATTAGTCACAGTCAGTTTGCCATACAGGTTTAAATACTAACCTTCGCCGCAATTTGGGGGACGTAAAGTGACAGCGCGATATAAAGCGTAAGGTGCTTATACAAGGAACAATTCCATTGAACAGGTATAAATTGCCGTACATTCTACGTGCAGCAGAAAAATTCCACACATTCCTTAAGCACTACAAAACACATGCTGGCACTTTGAAGCACCTGCTGATAAAACGTGTAATTCAAATATGGTATTTGAGTATCATAGCCATTCAACAATAGGCAACCGACTCACCACTACAATATAAACAAATACTCCAGTATTATTTGTGGTATAAGCAAGGAGCGTGTAATGTGAAATGACTGCATGGTCCGTGATCTCTGAAGATGCAACATATCCTAGTTTGGATGGCACTTTAGAAACATATGAATGAACACAATGTAGACAGCACAGTGAGCAGCACATTTATGCCTCAATGTTCGGTGGGCTATAATAGCTATACATGATAAAGCGGTCTGTACAATGGACTATGCTCTCTTCCATGGAAAGTCCTACCTAAATGCCTTCTTGCATAGTTCTTAGATGGTTGCACGTCCACCTGTTGCGATGGAACTGCCGGGATCTCATCCCCAAGGTAAAGTCCTCTTGTACCCAGATATGGACACACAACTTTAGCGACCATTGTTTCTACGAGGAGAAATTCGTCGGATGGATGAACGGAGTCACGAACGTTTTGTAAATGAAGAAGTAACTGAATTATTTCATTTGGAACTTGTAGTGTGGGCTTGGAAAGAGCTTCTGTAAAAGAACACAAACAAAAATAATTGGTAGAATTTAAAAATTTTCAAGAGATGCGTTTTGATTATTTTTATTAAATCAATGATTTTTCAACAGTGATTCAATGCGTATCTAATGTAATAATATCCTTAATGACCTTTTTAAAGTGTATAATTTTCATAAAGAAGACCTGAAAATACTCATAAGTAATTGTGTGTATTTAACATGTTTCATTTGAAAAGAAGCAGAAGGTTGCAACATTCTTCTGATTTTTTAGTATATAAATGCATTACCATGAATGGAAACTTCATTTCAACTAAGAGATACTTTTTTCAAGATAATGGTTCCTGATCGTGCAAAAAAACCACAATAACTTGCTCCCCAGAAACTGCAATGGAGCACCATTCTCAATCAGGGTGAATTAAATTGGAACATCGAAATGTTCCACTTGTGTAACTAAAACTATATATTGCTATACAGTACGTCATTAAAAACTAACGTGTTATAACTACATGACACTAGTCGATTGGACTGCACTTTTTACTTTGTATTTAAAGAGGAGCAACTTTGATACAAAAGTATTTGTGGTAGAACAAACTATGAACAAACACTTTTAAAAAGGACTGAAATAAAACACGAATTAATCTTATTCCGCTGACGTCAACACTAAATTTTCAATGTACATTCATATTTTAGCTTTCTTTTATTTTTCCAAATTCATTAACTTATTACTCACCTTTAAGATTGACTTTTAACACGATGTGATCCCTGAATCCTAGAAGACTGAGTTGTTGAATTGAAAGGCCTTTGGTCTGTAATAAGATGACAGTAATAAACACCAGAGAAGATCAGAAGTCATACGAAAATAATTCATTCAAATTCAATATATTTATATTATTTCATGTCTAGTCGAGGTATGAAGACATGGTTTAGGTATGTCTGTGTAGGTGCAATTTACTAAATAAGACCACTTAATATTGAGCAATGATAAACTAATTTGAGAAAACCAATAAGGCTTATTATTTAGTCATTGTAGTGATATTTCTGAAGTTTCTTTTATTGCTGTGAACAAAATGTAGGAAAGAAACAATGTTGTTTTATTTCATCTTTCTAAAAATTATCTAATAAACTTTTCTTAGCAATGGAGATATTGTGGTTTGTTTAGAGCATGTTTATACATGAAGGTGTGTTTCGAAAACTGGGCAATTCTTTATTGATAATACTGGCTTACCTGTACTGGATAGAAAACTGCTTTAAGGGTTGGTAGGATATTAATGAAGAAGTTGTTCCACACGTTTGAAAGACTTTGTAGAAGCTTTGCACCTGTATAGACGAGAAGGTACAAATTAACATACTTGTTAGCTCATTGTTTATAAAATTAGTAACCAACACTAATACTTTAACAAGGAGAATAAAAAAGGTCAAAAGAACTCTGACGTTTAATACAGATCTTTTGACGCTATCTAACGATACCAGATAAATGTAGAATAATAATTTAGTTAACTGACGCCTTTTTTAAAAGTCTCGAAGTTACCCATTCCGACGTTCCACATGTTTAACACTGAAAACTTAAACTAGTCAGGCACAGGCTGGACTAACTTTAAACTAGTCGAGCAGGTTTGTCAAGCCTGCTGGATAGGTTATGGCCGACTTGACTAGCTTAAGGCTCAGCCTGACTAGCTTGATTTGGTCTGCAGCTGGACTATTCTGTGGCTGGACTAGCTTATGTTAGTCAAGCTGCCTTGACTAGCTTTAGCTTAGTCAAGCTGGCAGGGCTAGCTTAATGTTAGTCAAGACAATGAGATGCAATGTATTGTTCTTTATATCAGCTTTAATGAGATGCAGGCCAACCACATGTTTTGCAACATTCCGCCATCACGCATTTTCCTGCCATGTGCAAGCCAAATCTATTCCATTTGTGTGTCAGTGACAATTGCTGTTTTAGATTTTCTTCGGAATAAGAAGATGAGGGTAAAATGTTGGTATTATGAACGTCGCTATGAAAAGTGTTGCATGATGTGATTAATTCTCCTCTCGTATTGTTTCTCAAAGGCAATTGCATTAAATACTTAGACTATTACTGTCATCAATGATAGGGCAATAGGCAACTGTTAAAAACAATGGATTATGGAAGCACCACCAAAATGCTGAAACCACTTTTGTTTTCGCCTTATTCGTGAATACGATTGTTGATGCACACGGCTACAATATAAAATAAAGGTCTTTCATGAGGTAGAGGAGGCAGCGAAAAGTGATACATTTACACACGACGTTTATGTGTTTTGACATAATGCCATCCTCTTCGAACTTCAAAGACGTCAATATCAAATTAAAATCATGGAATTGATAACACCTTAGGAAAGTGAAGTCGTAGTATTGAAAGCGAAATTCACTAACACCAATTACGGTCTGGTCTTATTTTTGATATTGTTAATGTATATTTTGATTTTGATTAATGTATGATAAGTGAAGCCCTTTTTTAAAGGGGTTTCATTTATATTTCACTCATGCAAGCATGTGCAATATCTCTTTGTAATATTAATGTTTTGTATTGAATTGTTGTGCAATTTTGATGTCTAAAAAAAAAGAAGAAAAACAATAAAGAATCAATATTATCTGATAATTACCTGAGTCATCTTCAATCCCTTCATAAAGAACATCCATGCCTCGTTTCAGTAGATTTTTCTGTAAATGAAAAAGTAAAATGAGTTATATCTTATTTATTTCAACAATAAAATTTCGCGTATGTCAATATCGCTGGTTTTGTAAAAACATTATTTGTATAACTACTTGTCATGTAAACTAAAATTCGTTATGATGATGATGACAGAATATGCCAATTTATTTTGTTTTGTAAATATATTAGCATCCTCCAACGACCACTAGTCAACATGTTGGATTCCTTTTTTAGCATTACAACATCAAGGACATCTCATCTTGCAAACTCTGATATTATACAACGACAATTTTAGAATGTAACCATATATTTTGTTATGATCCGTTATCAGTATCCACATATGGTTCTTCGAGACACAAGATACCGTTGCTAAAAGTACCCTTGCACAGACTGAAGCCAAATATCGTTAACATGGTCCGCGGTTCGCTAAATGGCTATAAGTTAACACTATAGCTGTGTCTTTTTTCTTTTTTCTTTGGGAGGTTTTCTGTATGCGTTTTAAAAATTCATTTCATACCGTCCCGTGATAATTGATCAGAAAAGGATTGGATTGACATCTATATATTAGTAAAAATGAGGAGCCAGTTCTTCTCTTTATCTATCACACACGTACATGCCGTATAAAACTCGCCAGCTATAATACAAAGAATGTCTTGGTATGGAATAAAGCCGTTGTAAGCAACTTGAAACGGTTAAAATACAAGCTCGACGGTTCATTTTTAAACCGTTCCATTTGTGTGATATAGTTTATTAATTGTCAGTGCTTAGTCTTAAAACAAAAGCTACAGTTTGGAACTCATTGAAAGAGAAGAGTGTTTTCGTGAGCGAAGTGTCAATTTTAGGATTCCCTTAGTTTGTTACGTTACGTAACATCTCATACACTAGATCTAATTGCTTGTAGCATTGCTATAGAAATGTCTGTCTGTGTGACCCTTGTATGTGCCTTGTGGGCATTAAGAGACAGATTTAACATGAAATAAATGTATCTACATGTTCAACTTCTCATATAAAACGAGAGGGGCTTCTTCAAATTTGTGTAACTCTTACTATTCTGCATTTTGATAGTATCATGATAGCTAATAGCTACATTTTACAAGAATATAAATTCTACACCATTGTTGTCTACACCTTACGTTTGTATGTATACGCCCTAGATGATTTAACTCATTCAGTGCCCGCGTCTGGCCTTACAACAAGACAACAAAAGCTATACCTTGAAACTCATTGACAAAAGAGAAAATTTCCGTGGGCGATGTGTCTATGCTATAATTCTTTTAGTTTGATACAGTATAACACATCTCCACACGAAACATCAATTCTAATTGCTTTTAGTATTTCCATAGAAATGTCTGTTTGAGTGATCCTTTTCTTTGCCTTTCAAGGAATTAGCGACAGATTTAACATGATATTTATCCATAAGATAGTGTTAATGTATGTGCAATTTAAACTTGATACCAAATGCACAATTGAACTTTGAATGTATTAATGAAAGGCACTGGTATATGATATTTGTATATATTGAAACGCCGAGTTTTGACTTCCTTAATAGTTGTATTTGTTAAAATATATTTTCTAGAACTATCTTTCTTCTGTGCATGTGCTACTCGATCTCTAATTGTTATTTTATTTTACGCTCCCTTGTTTTAGCTTAAACTCCTGCTTGTTGAAATTATTTAAAAAGTCAATATCATTTTTTATTTATTTGTCGTATTGTCTGTAATTTAGAAACAGAAAACATCATAAGATGAACAAATATAATGTCTGGATATGAGAAAATAAAATGAATGTTACCTTTTACCTTTGTAAAACGTCAATGCAGTTTGAAACTCATTGAAAAAGGAACATTTCCTTGGGCGATGAGTCTATGCTAGAATCCTTTTAGTTTAAAACGGTATAACATATTGCTATACGAACATCAATTATAATTGCTTTTTGATATGCCATAGAAATGTATGTTTGAGTGATCCTTTTCTATGCCTTTCAACGAATAAGCGGCAGATTTAACATGATACTCATCCATAAGATATTGTCAATGTGCCTGCAGTTTAAACTTGCTACAAATGCTACATTTAAACGCTGAATGTAAGAATAACAGGCACTGAAATAATATCTTTGTATATAGTTTTGACTTCCTTGATTATAGCATTAGTTGAAATATATATTTGATTTATTTACCTTTATTCTATGATACGTCCTACTTGATGTATGTGACAAAGTTGGTTAAAGAAATGCTATTATACTTTACGTTTCCATGTTTTAGTTTAAAGTTCTTCTTGTACAATTATTATTAATATCAATATCATGTTTTATTAATGTGGCGTATTGTCTGTAATTTAGATGTTAGAGAAGCAGAACAGTCCGATATTGTAAACCGGTATGGAGAAAAAAAAATGTGTTGCGTTACAAATCATCACCTAAGGTAGATGGATTTCAATAGAAACAGTGTTGTCGCCCACGCCGTAGATGCCTTGATTTTATTTCACATAGTGATTACACATAGTGATGTTCTATAGTGCATTTCAACAGGGTTATGTAATGTAAGAAAGACGACAAATCAGGTAGATATTATATACATTGTGTGTCATGAACGCCCTACGAAAAGCAACACAAGCGGGTAGAAATTGTTGACGAACTGAAAAACAAAAAGATAATAACCTAGAAATACCTCCAACTGTGACGACAGAATAGTGTGATAACCCAACCAGGGTGTGCAAATGCCTAGGTTCATTTCGTGTCGCAAGAACAATCATACAACAAATTAAATGGCTTCTTAACCACATTTACTGATAAAACAAAACACTCAATGATAAGTTCATAGCATAAACATTCAATAATAGCTCTTTATAGACAATATAATAGATGGACATGATGGAGTAGCTACGGCCTCGCCGAAGTAAGATAGATCCAGAGCATGTTATGTAATTAGGTACAATTTTCAGTCAATTAGAGCGGGAAAAGTGACAACAGGTTAATGAAATAAATTCAATATCTCTCCGACTCGGAAAAAAGAGCAAGACGGAGCTATTAGTGACCTCTTTGATGAAGATCAAAATAGCTTTAGTATCATGAATACATCGACGATTATTCGCCTCTATATACTTTAACATAATATAGTCGTTGCCATTGTCAATGCATCCAATACGCAATACCATTCCAATCTTTACAATGAAGCACGAGCCAATTCCCTCGGTTCTTTTCACACAAAATGGTAACCGAAATAGAACAAGATTTCGTCAGGGAAATAGTTTGCCATCTGCGTATATGAATTTTAAAGGTATGTTAATCTATATAAAATAACTCGTAAAAAGTATTTCTTTATAACTCAAAAAGTAACTTGGTATTCTTAAAAAATATTTTTAATAATTTGTTCAGATAACCAATTTAGTAGTTTGTGTGAACATGGTGAATAGGGACTTAACCTTTTTGTTATAAAAATGTAAATCAAGAACCTGAATGCTGAGATGCAGAAGTTACATTCAAACTATTAGAGAACCCAACATTTTTAATTTTCAATTTATGGTGAATCGCTCTCTGATATTAGTCACTAAGTACTAAAAGTTAAAAACTACATGTCGATACAGTCTACCTTATCCTTCCTTTAACACAAACGCCACCTACACGATAAATTCCTCTTAACATGTTCCATCATTGCATTGAGCAAAAGAACAGGTATTAAGGCAAATATTCTACTACCTAGCAAGTCAACAGCAACGCCTGCAGAGTTTACAGGTGGTTTAATTTATTTTAATCCCGAATTGTAATATTTGTCAGGCGGACGGGATTATGTGTAGCATATGCAGGATCCTCAAGGAGTTGTGTTATCCGTAACTATTCGAATCTCATTGAATGTACTCAGCACTTGCAATCATGACAGTAGCAAGAGACACCATAGACAGATTGACAATGTGGCATCCCTGGAATTGAATTAACTCATCACTGTGAATTATATCGAACTGTCAAAATAAATCCGCTTAATCTAGTTATGTCAGATAAGAATCGATACACATCTGACGTATCTATTTGAGTGCAGAGAAATGCCAGAGTAAGCATTTTTTCGGAGAGTTAACTTTACCTGAGTTTAACTGAATAGTACTTGTTGTATGAGCAGCAAAAATGTTTTTTTTATTTACTTCTAATTGTAACTGTGGTTCTCGGGAGAGCCAAATTTCTTGACAAGAGACCTCATAAATATCAGAAAGCAAGTTGAATATAATAATCTTATGCATGCAGCCTTGGGCAACCTTTTCCTTTTATAGTATTGAAAGGATTAGCCGACTAGTCTAAATTTGTGTGTGGGTAGTTGAAGTATTTTGCTTAAAAGCATTTTCCTTTAAGAATAAATGCCGTTGCCATGGAAACACGTTTACATAGCTTGCTACAGAAATCTAAAGCGAGGAGGTGAATGCTATTTCACAAAAATACCAATAAGATGAGCACTTACAATACACAAATTGGGTAATAAAAAATACTATAAAAACAATGTAAAACGATGTGATTTTCTTTCTTGGGACATGACATGACAAGTATGGAATTGCAGCATGATAGAAATTTGCAATTCGCCGCCTAAATGGATTTATCATTAAAATTACAATTCTACTATTCGATTTTAAGCTGTATATTTACCCGGATCCAATAAATGTTAAAATCGGATCGGAGGAAGTCGTCGTATGAACTAAGTAATAAAAAATATATAAAGATTGACACAGAACACATACATGTATACCTCATACGTACCTTATAATATTCTGTTATAAATGCACCAATTTCAGATTTGATCGCCGCTCTAGAGAAAGGGGGATAAAACATATAAATCATAAATGGTCATATATACATTTCATAATTGCGCTAAATAAAAAATTCTTAAAATGCCATGTTATTTTAGAACATCATTATTGATTGTATCTAAACAAAGCCGACGACGGCACGCTCGTCCCCAATATGTATAGCTCCATTAATTTTTAACGGAATAAAGTCTATCTTTAACAATCTGAAACCACCAAACACCTTAACATTCGGCTGCCAAAAGACAAATACACTTTGATAAAGCTCATTATTAAGCAGTAGGTGTGTTCCGAATGCTTTTTAAAGCTTAAAAGACTTTTGTACTAAGGTATTGCAGACACCGATTTATTTTTACAAAGGAGGGCATTTTTTCATATGAAAGAATGTTATATATGTGGTTATTATTAAAAAATTTGAGAACCTCAAGTAATCCAAAAAAATTAAACCTCGTTTACGTATTGATGAGTCGACATGGTTGATGAAGATTTAGTCAAAGTAGACAATGAAAGCAAAGCCTACAAAATGTAAGAGCTTGGCCATGAAGAAAGTCCATGTAGTCCATCAGAATGGGAAGAAGTCAACTTCTTACACACCCTACGACCCAGGTCTATGCATAGATGGAAAAGAGATCCCCTTCATTCACCAGACATCAATGAGGTTCCTAGGCCAAGAGATCTTTAAGGACCTTAGTGACAAAGAAATGAGATCAAGTGTGGAGACCAAATTAAAGAATCTCTTAGAGAAGACAAACAGAGACCAGGTCAACAGCATAGGAAAACTGTGGATTTACGAAAACCACATTGTGAGTAGGATATCGTGGGAGTTCATCATCTACTGCTTCCCTATCTCATATGCCAAGAATCTAGAGGCCCTGGCAACTCGCTACCTCAAGAAGTGGGCAGGACTATCAAAGTGCAGCAATACATCTATCCTGTATAGGAAGAGAGAAAATAAGGGACTACAACTAAAGGCCCTCTCCACCCACCTCAAGTGTATGCAAGTGGTGAAGTACCACATCATGAAATATGCAGTTGATCAAGAGACCCAATTTGTATATGGCCACATGATATCAAGACAGGGAGAAAAGAAGCACTGGAATGGGGTGAAAGAACTTCATGAAAGGGAAAGGCATCTGTTCATCAATGAACTCTGCAGAGGACAGCATAGTCGACATGGTCTTGGCTTTACTAAAACAGGGAAACGCTTAGACCAGTTGAGCAAGAAAGAACACAGAAATGCCCTGTCCACGCTTGTAAAAGAAGTATCAGAGGAACAGATGTTGGTATCCCTGTACAGTATGGCCCAACAAGGTAGATGGCTAGGCTGGGAGACTGCCATGCAAATGGACATCAGGTGGAACAAGCTCCTTTACTCTTGGTCACCAGAAATGCTGAAATTCTACCTGAACACAATTCAAGATACTCTGCCCACACCAGCCAATCTGAAGACATGGAACAAACATGCACTTGGACTGTGTGCTCTTTGTGGATACAACAACTGTACAATGATGCACATATTCAACTGTTGCCAGTATTCCCTAAGATCAGGAAGATATAACTGGAGACATGACACAGTCCTTCGCGAGATCGTCCATCAACTAGTGCCAGCTATCCTACGAGCAAGAACAACACCAAATGAGGACGAGGACAAGCTTTTCCGCACTGGTGTAGCCTTCCAGTCAACTGAAGGCACTCGCTATGGCAATGTATCCTGGCTG
>JAUMTS010123221.1:0-10119 GCA_032273385.1 Ophiopholis aculeata | reverse complement strand
CTTGTTTACCCTCCAGGGACAAAAATATGAATATAACACTTGCAAGACTTGGGATAAGTCTACTATGTAATACAAAAAAAATCATAATATTGGTAAACCAATTATCCCAATATTTCTGCAATAACTCAAAAAGTACAATGAAAATGAAGGTGAAATTTTGGGAAGATCATGAGAAAATTATGAACTTTCGGTTGGCATCAAAACCAGCAATACTTCCGGGTGAACCCAGTGGGGTGCCAAAAGATCGGAACAAGGACCTTTAAGATTATGTGCTAAGTGCACATATTATATTTGTTTAAGCTTAGATTCTATGTAAATTTGACTGTTCGACCTAGATTTAACTAGGTCAAATCTATATTGTCAGCCAATACAAATTCACATTTAACATACCATCTCCACAAATTATGTTTACAATAGAGATAATTGATATTGCTAGATGTAATGTAGGGAGTAATCACTTAGTGATGTCATCATGCTGTCTGCTAGAATGAAGCTAATAATATGTCGTTGATGTACACTGGATTGCGCTAGAATCAATTGTAGAAATCCAGAAAGGTTTTGCAAATATAATTCAGGAAACGTTGTGGCTATACAAAGCAAGAAAAGGGTTGTAGACCTGATTGAAAATTCTATCTATAGACAAATGTATTAATATTTGATTCAGTATGGTATGTTATTTGTAACTGATTTGGGTTACTCCATGAAGAGGTCATGCATAGTTTTCCTGAACATTTTAGGATTTCCCAGGCTTTGAATTCCAATCATTTCATCTTTAGAGGGTTTTACTATATTGTTGAGAAACAGTCGTATAATATTCCATATTTTCGATCATTAAATTATTAAAACATTTAAAAGATATGCCATCGTTAGTAATCGAGTATTATTTGGTTACTGAAAATTGAACTTCAAAAAAGAAATGGTTTCATTTGGTATTGGAATTATTGATTATAATTTAACAATTCATTTAAATTTGATAATATAGAAACAGTCTAAATTCATACAAAGATAAAAGGATTGTTTTTCCATTCCATTAAAAATTATGACGACCTTCTACCAGTCGTTATGAAGGCAGGTGCTCGTTTTAGCGTTTAAGGTTTTTTTTCTCCGACTGCTCTTCAAACCAGTTTCCTTAAATTATACGAAATCTAGAACTGCTTCAGAGTTTGTTTTTTTATTGTTTATTGGTTTTTAAAACAAGATGTATTTTAATACGAATACTTAAGATATTCTTCTAGTCAGTGCTCAATAAAGGATCTTGGGAAAATCTGCAACACGTGAATTTATGCGCTGAATAAAACTATTATTTCCTAATTCTATCGTTATCAAACCCTCTGTTTTGGTAACTCGATAACTAGTTAGTTTATACATGGAAGTATGTTGTATATCCCTTCAAAATGGATGCCTCTAGGGAAAGAATAAGTTGTGCTCTTATTAAAATTGTTCGCTTTGTAACATTTTAGTCATTTGTACTCTCATAGCGTAATTAGGCCTAGCGTACGTCATGTGCACAGTGCAAACAGAACATTAACTCATATTGAGGGTGTCGCGTTACCCATACTTGTAAACATGGTAAAAGGAATGCTTTTCAGTGTCAGCATGTAACACAAGAGGTACAACATTTTGTCATAACCTGAGCGTGCTTTGGTTACACAGCTCTTCGTACCTGTATATATCATATCATGTTTCACAGAAACTGAATTTAATTTCGAGAATACTTATACTATTTGGTTCATGGCCATGGTATGACGTAACGCCTCGTTTTATCGTATGACATTCAATTCTTGCTATATTTGGTTTAAATATGGCATCGTTCGTGTTATAATGCCTACAACTTTAGGTGTACATGAATAATTCATGTATGCATTTATTTTATGCTGATGTTTGCATTTTCTATGTCCTTAAACATTTTGTTCTGTATGATGGGTATGCCAGTGTGCGTATAATAAAACACAATGACATACAGGGTGTCTTGCATATACGGAAACCGAGGTTGAAGTGCGAAGTGCTTGGACACAGTTGATTGATTTGTAAAAAAAAAGTATTCTTAATGTATGCATAAATATTTCCTCTTTCCAATGAGACCAAAAATTCATAAGTAGCTGTTGTGTATGACTGATCACAGATGGTTTCATAGAATCTAACTCAAATGTCTTTGTACAAGCTTTGCTCATGGCAATACTTGACCTTGTGATAGATTTATATGTCTTTGCGAAAATGGTACGCTTATTGAGTAATGTTTTTAAAACCGAAATCTAAATGATTAATGAAATATCTAAAACAAGAATAACGCTATGCAACTTCACTTCCATTTTCTCAACATGTCTTTTTCCCTAAAACACTTTACGTATCATCTCCCTCTGTCTTCTTAATTCGCACTCACTCCATTAATGACTCTAGCAAGAAGGTCCTTAATGACTCTTTGTGGTGTTTTAAACACTTTGTTCATCAGATTCCCTCAATACATAAAGTACAAATTGGAAGGTCTGGAGACCTTTGTGGCTAGTCAGGGTGACGATAATAGTACGATGTAAAAAAGAAATTCCCTAGCCTTCCTTCTAAGCTAATTGCTTTATCCTGCACCCAACATAACCAACTAAACCTCCAAATTGATTTGTTTTGGAAGTGTTTATGTAACTGTTATAAAAATTGCTCATCAATCATCTGGGAGTATCAATAATTATTAAGATTTTCGTTTAAAACCATGGCCGAATGAGCGTGCTATTTTCGCAAAGACATGTAATTCTTAGGATTAATTATTGACATGACTTAATCTGGTAAAGATACATTTGAGGCAGCGTCTATAGAACTATCTGTGATCAGTCATCAACAACAATACAGCTACTTATGATTTATGGGTCTCATTGGAATGATGCCATACTTTATGTGCATACATTAACAAATTAATCAACCGTGTCCAATCAATAAGCGCTTCAATATCAGTTTCCTTTCTTGCAGGAAACCCTTATTAAATATATGCTGTTACATTGTGTTCTCATATTTCTTAGCAACGAGCGTCGGATTACTTTGATATCTCCACTTTCACGGTGTAAAGCACGATCCAACACCTGTCTAATTTACAATTAGCATAAGGAGAATAACTAATCTAACTCAACCTGTTATATTGCCCGAACCGAAAACTGTCTATGAAATATTCGATTCTCACGTGTAACGTCAGACGTCAATATGTTCAAGAGCAATCATTAGCAATTGTTTTAAATAATGTATCACACTTATTTACATACCAAGAATGTTGCAATTTACATGATATGGTTAATATCTAATCTGAAAAAGAGGAGGACATAATAAATACGCTTTAAATATACACTAAAAAAAATAACTCTCAAATGTTAATTCATTTAAATGTTCCAGGCTACCTAGTTTAAAGTGAGTCATACACATATCTTCAGCACCAACCCATGTAAAATATCTTAACCACAGGGACTAAATTGATATTGGGTTTACCTACAATAGTGGTTATAGATGTTATTTCTAAGTCACTAAGTCTGGGTCTCATCACTTAGTGACGTCATTAGATGGCCTATTGGGATTAAGCTCATTTTATGCTATTGATGTGAACTAGATTATGGTGGATTCAGTCGTGCGATTCCAAAAAGGGCTTGTTACCTATACGTGCACTCTTGTTAAGCAACATGAACGTTTTCTTTGCTTTATTTTGCTTGTAGGTTTCATTCGTGGATCAAGTAAAATTAATCTGACTTTGCTTAAGTTTTTGTTTTCATCATTAAAAGTATATTTGAATTCGCTAAGTTAAAGTTAAGACACTGTTTACTCTAGAGACAGCAATAAGTTATTAATGTATATAATTTATAGTAAAACAAAGACCAAGTCCTGCTAACACAGTGTGGCATTATTCAAATATACTTGTTTATCTTGTTGAGATCCCTTACATGTTGAACACAATTCAGATTATAGTTATAAAAATATTTTATTGAGATCCCTTACATGTTGAACACAATTTAGATTATAGTTATACAAATATTTTTTTCAATATGTTGTCGTTGTTTTGCTTAATGTTACCACACTGTGTTCTATATATATATGGGGCCGGTACAAACTTCCAAGTATTCTTCAAAGATACACAGAAACTTCAAAAAATTCAGCAGAGCTACCAGATTTTCTAGGTAAACAGAAAAACAACTCTGCTGCTGAAAGACTTTCACTAGCCACTGGAGACTTCCCATCATTATGTACAAAATGTGCTTAGGCCACACACATTTAGTACAAGTAGCATGTACCTACGATCAGACGCCGATGGCATTCTCTTTGCTTACAACATAACTCACACTAACTACGGAGACAAAGCCTTTTACAATTATGTTTAGGTCTATGGAACGCATTACCAAAAACACTTCGTTCGTCTCATAGTCTGGCATATTCAGATCAGAATTGAAAACACATTTATTTTCTAATTTATTGCGTGCTTTGTAGACTTTCAACTTTAATTGCAAATAATTGTGTAGCATAAGATGTAGAGTAAGTCGGTGTACTTTAAGACTTTGTAAAGAGCTTAGAATATTCTTTAATAAGTGCAAAAAAATACAATTTATTATTAATTTTAAATGTTTATGACCCTGTGTTGATGCCATTGACCAAGGTCAATTCGTCGCGGGATCGTCCGCTGATGAAAGCTGTTGCATTAACAGCTGAAAATTCAGAGATAAATATTGTGTGTTGTGATCAAAAGTTTAAAAGCATATAATTATTTTTAAATCATCAGCAGATCTTTCTATTCAACTGTGGGACCATCATTTACGCTCATTTCAGTACAGCATGTAAAGGTTTCAATGGAAAGAGAAGAACCATACATATCCATAAATATTCCTCTATATTGAACAATAACAGAGTTTATGGTATTTTCTGTTAATGTCCATCTTTGACAGATAAAAGTAATTATCTGTGTAATACCTGGTAATAAATTAATAAACTACTGCTACCTGCAGATAAAATACGTTTTCGTATACATCAGACAGAGCATTTCATTTCTTTAAATCCGAAACAGAGTGTCTCGGATTACCGAAAATTCCGCAATATCACAAGTCTGACACTTTAAGCATGATCTAGCCCCCGTTTGACAGATAATTAGAACAAGAAGATAATATAATTCAATATTACTCGTTATATAGCCCTTAGGCATACTTTACCAATGCAAGCTACCGTGTTCAAGTGTAACAATAAGCAATGTACTCAATCTGAATTCCAATAAAATTAGGCTTGTCGACAGCAAGCACTAGAGAAAGCAGTTTACATGACATATCACTGACAAGTACCAATTGCTTAGTATTAATTATAATATCAACAAAATAGCTGAATTAGATTATTCGAATTCTACCATGTATATTATGAAGAGTGTAAACGTACTATTTATTTCCCATCTTTAACAAAATAACTAAACTAATGTAGTGAACTCATGTAAAAAGCCCACGTAAAGCAATCATGGTAGAGTACCTACGTTGTGTAACAATATATATTTTTTAGAAGTGAAACATAATCAAGCTTCTATTCCTTAAGCTTTAGCAGTATGCCACCTTTATTTTATCACACCTCTGTAATAGATAAATCGTTCAGATATATATTTTTTTTTATAGAGAGTCTATTAAAGTTGCATATATTGACCTCTATTGAGTTTACTTATATTATGTGTAATATATAGTGGCAGCACTATTTAAAACAACAAGTTATAAATACAAGCGATACATAAACCAGTTATGTGGTTGACATAACAACGATTTAGCTTATGTTACATTTAAAAAGTACGCGGGGGTAAAACTATATTTTCCCAAACACACATGACAGTTGATTTGTATCAGTAATATCATGTGTTCGTATACGATTTGAACTCTGTGTGAACCATATCTTGCATTGAAATATTCATTGAAATAGCACGCTTACTCAATACTGAGGGTAACACCATATCCAAGTATACAGGTATGGCAACATTTGTTCCGTCGATACCAAATATGTTGAATATGATTATGTTAACAAATAATCTAGACATAGAATGGTTTCAGACGACTGATTTAGGTTGTAAAATATGTTATATGTTACATATCTGGAGAAATAAGCCGATAATATTCCGCAAACCATGCGTTTATTTATTTGAATATAAGGGTTGGTTATTTTTTAAATACAATTTTAAAGGGGAATGATCCGATTATGTTCACAAAAATTATTTTTGTGTAATTTTATGGAGCATTACTATAGTTTGACATTTCAGCTAAGACGGTCAACCGTTTTGATTTTCGAAGCATTTTTTTATATTACAGTTACCTATACTTTACCATGTAAAAAGGCTGATTATGGTTACAATAACAGGACCTGTTTTTACCTATATCTCCCAAATATAACACATTCCAGCTGTTAAATTTTAAAAAATCGTTTGACACCAAAATCTTACAAAGTTTGGAATTTTTCAGAATATCGGACTTGGCCCCTTCAAATATATAACTTTCGTGTGTACTAAACATGAAGTACAGACGACATTGATTTATTTTGATAAGAAGAATTTTACAAGAAGATCTCTACCAGAAAACTCAATTAGTATTTTAAATTGCATTCAATTGTGTCACTTTCTAGAGTTTTAATTCTAATTCAGTTTAAAAATATAAAACATTTTGTTTACATATTAGGTTAATGCTTGACTATCATCTTCTACCCAGTAAGATTTTGAACTACAAAATGTGCATGGTTAGTTAAGTTTAGTATCGAATAACAGTCACGTGCAGATTCACATTATTAACCTTTCCACACAACTCTATGTTTCAAGCAATGCTAAATGTTGCATGAAACAGGTGTATGAAAAGAATGAATAAATCAATAGAATGTCACACCTTGCGTGATTGTACATGGTAGAGTCGGCTTACTCTAGGCAAGAAACACGCTCAGAATATAGCACTTTAGTAACACTTCCCTGTCACAGGCAGTCTTTTATGGCGTCTCGTTTCAATCAATTTCTCTAATGCACATTTGGTTTATGTTTAAAAATATAACTGCAATTTGAATTCGAAATGTATTGGGAGGATTAAACTGGTAATATAAATTTATATTAAAAGCCTAAAAATTTCTAAAAATTGCATTATAGGTTTAAGTTATATCATGGCAATTTTTCACAAAATGAGGTTTAAATGTAGCCTAAAAAGGTAACACATATTTGAACATTGATAGGAAATACTTTTAAACATAATGACATTGTAACAACCATGAAATCAGCTATCTTGCGAAACGTTGTTAAATATCAGAGTTGTGTTGCAGATAGCATGAGTTTGTGTACGTGGAAGTATAGATATGCCATTGATGACTAATATTGTTTCAGTAAAATCGTACAGTCCTTACTTTTTTGACGTGAAAATCCCCCGCCTGGAAATATATAAAAATGGTACGCAAATAGATATGTATGGCATAAATAGTGTAGATCGATCGAGTTGAACAAGAAAAGGTTCAAAGTAAGGGAATTTTGTCAAACTCTTTTCAGATTTTGGTTTAGGTTGAACAGGTTACACTTAATAATGTTTGACCTGGTTGGTACATGTTTAAATCATAATATATACTGAATACTTGTAAAAAAAATAATGAATCTATATTAAGTGATTGTTTTAGTAATACACTCGAGGCATTATGCTAAACCACTTTAACAACTAATCCGCTGACCATTATAACATATCACGGGCAAGCTAACGTATAGCTGCAAACATAAACGGATGCAATTTACTTTAGCTTGAAATGGCAGTCATATATTTGTCTTACATAATAATACGGCAGTATATTTATGTCAACCTTGCCCGAGTGAGTACTTGATGATCACAGTACGTAAACAAACCCATATGTATTTATATAACCGGCATCGCACAACCAAAAAGTTCAAGCATAATTACCATCGCTCTACATGTAGTTCATTGACCGCAATTGAGTGATTGGTGGAGAGGAAAACATATGAGTTTCAAATTAACATATTGTTGCATGCTCAACAGAATAACTATTCTAAATACAATACAGGTAAAAAAAATATTTTTTATTTTCAGGGGAAATAGGAATCTTGTGTAGATTAAACCACATGTTGTCTAGTGTGGTGAACGGTCATTTTGATCCTTCTTTTGATACGTACGAGCACACCATTTCGTACATACTCATGCCTCTACATAAATACATTTTTTCATAGATATCGACCCATAAAAGCCGAGTAAGATTACAAATCAATTAACCTTTGAAACATCTTGTCAATGTACCATGGGTTTATTTGCATACTCTGACGTTAATTTTGCACGGACTTGTGTCCGTTCATTAGATATTTCTGTGATCATGTTCATTTGCATATTCATCCATATATATTTACTGCCAACCGAAACATACAGGAAATTGTCCACAATTTTAAATTGGTTGTTTTATTTGAAAGCGTAAGAATGTAAACGTGTACGTATGCCATTAACTCCATGATAACAAGCTGCCGAGTGTTCATAAGGATTATGTTATCATTTATTAAATTAATCACAGAAGGTGTTACAAAAATTGACTCGTATAAGGTTTGAGGATAAACGAGTAAAAAGGCCTTATTGTAATTGTTTTACACGTGAACATTTTATGAAGTTGATTAACCATTCAGGAATGCTGTTAGAAGCAGTAATGTTCAGAGGTCAAAACCACGTTGCCCAGAAATCAATATGAGATCATCTTGGTCATGTCTTGTTGTCGTTAGAGTATACTATGTAAAGTATCGTATGAACACAAGACAATGTGCAAATCACTTCTGATGAATGAAAATAATAATTAATCTCGGAAGAAAGCAATGTTCATACATGCATTATGCTACTTTTCTGTTTCGGTCCTTGATCTCCAGAAAATGTAACTTGCAAATGAAATAGAACAATTGATTGATTGTTGTCAACCTTAGGGAATTTCATCATCAACTTCGGAGCTTTATGTGATGTAACATAATAAAAGTGACGTGTTAGAGACAAGACTGTTCAAGCAATAAATATATTCATTTATCCAGCCTAGGTTAAGAAAACAAGAACAATTTTCCTTTCGGGCAGACTTCCCTTTAATAACGTTTACATTACTAAAGCTATTAGTTTAAAAAATCTTATTTCGTTTTGGCCATGTTGTTTCTTAGTTGTAATCGTTGTGCATATAATGTTAAGTAACGGCCAAGGAAGTTAACAGGGAGAAAGTTTAAAAAATCACACCAATAGCAATATGTTTCTTTGTGGTTTTCCGATGGCCATATAGCAGGTAACACCGCTTAGAATATCTTTAAATGTTATCAACACACGATATCAGTCGCATTTAGATTGCTTGCGTAACAAACATATGACTGTCGTGTCAATTGCGAGTATTTCTAGGTTTGGCGAATGGGACTTAATCAGATGTAATCCTGGTGGTAAAAAGGATATAATTCAAATTAGGTACCTTAATAATATTATAACGATTTGTTCTTGTTTCCTTATAAATAGATATGGTGTGAACGTGTATGTGTGTCTGGGTCCCGAGGTGATGATTCTGGGAAAGAAGAATAACACAATTGTATTTTCCCCGCTTTTCAGTTAATGTGTAATATTACAGTTAACCTTTAATGCAGGTGGGAAATCAAGCTATTTCTACCAAAAGGCCAACACTTGACGTAATCATATTTCTCTTGTTTTCATAAAATAACGTTTGTTACTCTTGTTTGACGTTGAGCGTGATACTTATGTGCAAAAGCACATCCTTGTGCAACATGTGTCTCAGCTAGAGCCTGATACTTCAAGTGTAATAGTCGCATGCCATTTGTCAGCAGACTTGATAACCAAGTTCACGGCGCTATAAAATGCGGTTTTATTATAATAATTATGATTAACCATATAACATTCAGTTCAAGATATTTGCATCAATGCTGAACTAGTTTACAACACTAATGCAGTTAATAAATGGTTAGGTATGCTGGAATTTAAGGAGGATAATACTTATTTTTTTCTTTGGTGTATTTTTTCTGCGGTATTTTGTTCACAGGTAATACAAGCATGCTCAGTAATCATTTGGCTCTGCATAATAATGAAGTATGGTTTCCTCCTGATGTAAAGTTTGGGTTTGTTTAGTCATCAAAAACTACCCAGGGTGTTTGATTTCTCA
>JAUMTS010123110.1:0-10120 GCA_032273385.1 Ophiopholis aculeata | reverse complement strand
TAAAATAAACAATGCAATATTAGCATTCGGTAATTTACAGTAAAAAACCATCAACTAGTTGGAGACCCCTTAAGTCAATTAAAGTGGTTCGTGTGATATTGTCAATACACAATGCGCTATATATAAGCGTTCTGCTTAGGGATATTATACAGCAACATAGAAATCAATCAATTGGAAATAATAATCGATTTGCTAATAAGTAATGAGATAGTATTTGTTTATTACAAATCATCATCCAAAGGGGATAAACTATGTACACGACTAAAAACATAGGATAAGTAATGATAAGATTAACCTTTTATACCCCACACTTTTTTATAAATTATTGTTGTTTTAGGTTTGTCGATTTCATCTTATATACTTGTTGCCGCCTTCCCCACGACCTTACTGTCTTCAACAATACCTAAGCACTTATCAACTTTTCTAGGTAATTTCGTCGTCTTTGTTGAAAACTACGTGTGTCTTCTCAAACAAAGGCAAGACACTTCAGCCAACGGGGTGCTCAGATGGTCAATGCCATATGATGAAAGATGCCGATGCCAACAAGTAAAGGCAGTAATTGATTTAAGTCGTCACACCTCCTGTGCTAAAGTCACATTTCAGAAGTTAATATTTGTTGACGATCCTAAAGAGTTAACCTTACCTAAAAACTGGAACGTAGAAGCATTGGACAGACTGCTTGAGCGAACAACATGCAGTGGTAAGGGTTTTGTCTTTCCTTTTCTCTTTAAAACTTTCCTTTATTAGACGAGATAAAAGTACCATCTGTATTTATAAGCTATACAATACAGAGAAACAGCTTAAATGTCCAAACATTCAAGAATAACGTGTAACTTGATTAGATAGGAATATCACAAGACTGAGCAAATGCGAACATTTGGACATAACAACGAAACAAAACCATTAACATATTACCTAATTCCCGCTTCGATAAACACATTTCGTGTTATAGACAATGTGATATTGTTTGCTTCCAAATCCCTTTTCTAAGCTAAAAGTGTTCAATAAGTGATACATATTGGTTTCTGTCTTTTTCTTTCTTTGTTTCGTACTTTTTTTCTTTCTTTTTCCCTAACTTCCCCTATCTATCTTTTTTTCTTCATTTATTTTTTTCTAGAAGCTTCTCAAGAACCACCAACCAAAAGTTCGACGTCCTCCACACCACTCATCCACATTGCAACGGAGACTACAATAATAGCAAGTAATTCACTAGAAACATTAACAGCTACGCAGAGGTCTGTATACCCTACTATAAGTACAGAAGAACGACCAACAACAGGAACACACAACATAGAGGAGCCAGCAGCACTTATGATAGAAATATTGAGTTCAAGTGACCCGTTACCTACAAAAGTACACAGTACAAGAGAACCAACAACTACAATAGGTACAACGGAAATTCAAACTACAAACCTGCTTATAACACAAGGTAATTTACTAAAGGCCCCACGTACTTGTCGAATAATTTCTACTGTAAATTACCACTAGGCTGATTTAGCATTCTTTATTTTAGAATAAACCTTCATCAATTTTCCCGATACTTTAATACATCGTTAATTCTTACGCCCTCAGAAATGCCTTGTCATTGAAGTATTATTTTGTGAAAGCACAACATGGTGACAATGCTGCCAGATTGTGAAACTTACTTCCTATTGATATCCGTAGCTCCTCAAGTGTTACAAAGTTCAAGAATCTTGCCAAAACGTATTTATTTGTTTAATAGCCTTTTCCATTGTTCTCGTCTTTGTTTTGTTTTTATGTTTGCGCTTTGAATCCTCTGGCAAAGGCGCGTTAAAAGTGCTGGTATTATTATTATTATTAGTGTAAGGGACATCCGATTAAAAAACTTTAATTTAAAGTTTCTTCATAACATTGTTCCCATAAATTCTAACTTATATAAATGGAATTTATTAGATTGTGATGAATGTACCGAATGTAATGTAAAAGAAGACATTTCACATGCCTTTCTTTTTTGTAATACAGTTAGAACCTTCTGGAGATGGCTTGAAAATGTTATATATACAACTTAAAAGAATTATATGCTACATTTAAGAGGAGCTATGCAACATTGATCTATGGTTTTAATATTGGAGAAATTTAATTTAAATTGCTAAACTTTATTATAAATTGTGCATTGTTTGTGATTGACAAATGTTTAATTATAAGAAATTTCGAAAAAATAAACAGTATAGTTGTGATAAGATAATACGTATGCTTCAACAAGAAATGAAAAATCAACTGTATTTTGATGAAAAAACGAAGAAAGTTCGTAAATTTTTCTTACCAAGTAAAATCAATGTCAGTAAAACAACATCTTACATAAGTCACTTGATCTTTTCTAAAAAGTAACGTTTTATCCTATTTAATTTAAATAAGTTTAACAAAATATAGAAGTTTTGTATTGGTATTTTGCCGTAATCATGAGTTAATTTGTTATGCATGATATGTTTTAATGTTGATTTATTTGTGATGTATATTGCACTTAAGACTGACTTACGACCAGAGTTCAATAACGGCCATAAGTTAATCTTAGCAGAAATTGTAAGTCACACGTAAGATTCACTTACGCATTTCTTCAGGTTTCGCGAACAGACCCCTGGTAACTAGTGAGCGACCAGGTATATGACGGTGTCATGAATCGTAATGCCCGTGTTTGGGTGCCCATATAACTAAGTATAAACTTATTAGACACTCTATGCTACGTATCAGTTGTTTCATTAATCTTACAGTTTATTACATGCTAGTTCTATTAGGTAGGACATCTCGTCACACCGGACACTCAGTTTCATTACACCGGTTAAACGAATTTGAGCGTTCCCATAAGTAAATGTCCGCCTCCCATTAAACGCAGCGGAATAAAGCTGATGTTGGTGAAACGTATGGTGCATGTACAGAGTAGGTTAATAACTATACAGTAATTTGAAAACCGGGCATTCTGGCACTAGGACGCTGTTTTCCAGGACACTTGTGATCAATTTCTAATCAAATTAAAAAAAGTCGAAACAAACATGTTCATTTAATGGAGAAAAAGAGAGAACAAGATGCCAATGTGGTCCATAGACCACTGGTACACAGCCGATAAAGATCATAATATTATGTTAAAAAGGTTAAAAGGATCATACCTTTCAAATTTCAGCTCAATCGGATCATTTTTAAAATTTGATCTTTGACCCCTTAATGACCCTTTAATGACCTTGGGTGCTTTTTAATTTGTAACAGACCGGCTTAGAATGTCGTAAGGATCATCCCTGTTAAATATCAGCTCAATCGGAGCATTTTAAAGATTTGACCTTTGACCCCCTGAATGACCCCTTAATGACCTTGGATGATTTTCATTTTGTAACAGTCGTGCTTAGAATGTCGTAAGGATCATCCCTGTTAAATGTCAGCTCAATCGGAGCATTTCAAAGATTTGACCTTTTGACCCCCTTAATGACCCCTTAATGACCTTGGGTTAATTTGATTTTGTTACAGTCATATTTAGAATGTCCCAAGGATCATCCCTGTTAAATTTCAGCTCAATCGGAGCATTTTTAAAATCTGACCTTTGACCCTCTTTAATTACCTTTTAATGACCCCTTAATGACCTTGAGTGAATTTTATTTGGTGACAGTCATGCTTAGGATGACGTAAGGATCATCCCTGATGAATTTCAGCTCAATCGGAGCATTTTTAAGATTTGACCTTTGACCCGTGAACTTTGACCTATGAGGTCAAAACTACCATGTTTATGTTGCTTATATTTGTGTGCATCCATCTGTCCCAGTTGCATCCACGTGCTACCTTGCATATAGCAGATATGCATTTTTGAAGATATTTTTTTAATATTTCAGACTTTAACCGGAAGTGACCCCTATTGACCTCAGATTATTTTTTGAACCCTTAACTTTTTTTTAAGGGTGTCATGCTTGTCACTATGCATAATTCACATGACCATACCATGTTATCTGTTGGAGTTGAAACTTTTTTAGTGAAAATGTTCTTTTTGACCCCTGTGACCCCTACGTGACCTTGACCGAGGTCAAAGGTCATGTGAAAAGTTTGCATTTGGCCATTGGTTATTGTGATAAAGTTTCATCAAAATCGGTCAATGGCCCTTTGAGTTATGGTCCATTGCCAGCAGAAAGAAACCAAGAACAAAGAAGAACCATAAGACAGAACACAGCGGTGCTAAGCACCGGCTGTGTAAAAAAAGAGAGTTTAAGGTGTTACATTTACCCAGACGCGTATTTCTCTTATCTAGTTAACAATTTCATGAGTTAATATAAAATGATATCGCACTTTTCTTGATTCTCTGAACCATTTAATGTGCGTCATTCATAACTCAATATTCTTTTTATGCACAATGTTTTAAATGAAATTAGTTCCTAATTATTAAAAACCTAATTTTCAATTAATTGTATGTACCAATGATATCAAAACGTTTTACTATTATCGACAGCCTATCAAAAAGGGCACCTTGTACGAGGGTCATTCAACAAATTTTGCATCTAACTTTTTTTATTTCAAATGCCTGTGTTATGATATTATCATACTCTTGAATCTTAGTAACAAAATGGCGTTACATTATTGAATTATGATTTTGTTGTTTAGATATAAACAACTAAAGAGAATGCAGAATTGGTAAATAGAAAACAGCCTTGATAAAAAAGACATACCTTGATCAAAAGTTTCAGGCACAATTGATTAGAGTATCGTTCTGAATTTTCCTTTTGACGATCTATCTATCTTTGCACCGTGTCCCAAAGGCTCCATGAACAAAATCAGCCCATCTGCTCCTGTCCTCAGCTTTCCTATATGCCATGCATGAGGAAGGTGCTGCCAGCAATGATATCATCTTCCCATATCTTCCTTGGTCTTCCCTGTCTGCTGGTACCAGGGACCATTTCCATGAGTATGCGTTTAGGATGACGTGTGTTGTTCATTCTGCATACATGACCAAACCAGGACAGCTGTGATTCAGTGATGCGAGTCAGGATCCTCTTGGGTCTAAATTTGCAGGAGGAAATTCTTAGAAGGACATCTTCATTACGTATCTTATCCTTCCAGGTGATGTTTAGAATCTTCCTGTAGCAACGCATCTCAAAGGCTACCAGCTTCTTTAGGTCATTCTTTTTAACGACCCAGATTTCAGAACCGTAGAGTAGTACTGGATACACAAGAGCATTTACATGATATTTGACATTTGACGATATAATACTTAATTATTTCTGTATAGATAACAATGTTAAGTGATATTGTTAATTTGTACCCTAAAACAGCATATGTTATGATACCCTAGGTAATCATAATTACTCCTTGATGAATGACTTTGATTATGAGGGCACTTTCTCACTTAAACTCTATTTTCTGATTAAAAAAGAATGAGTCAAATGTATTATTTGTGTCTTTCTGAGCAAACAATACGTTATTAAGACAACATGTTATCCTAATCTTGTATACCAAATAAGTTGAATGTGACTTGACAATATCTCCAAATTTTCACTGGCATTGTTGTGCATATAAGCAACTCCTGTGTGTTTGTCAATCTAACCATGTATAATTTTGTCATAAAGCAAACAAAATAGAACAGGAACTTCAGTAGAAACAGATTGTTTATACCGATGCACGTTTTGGACAATCGTATCCGTAGAACATTTTTCATAGAGATCATACAAACATAGATTGTAGTAGAAAAATGACTAACAACAGAGCAGTATCTCATGAGCGACGATGGTTGCGCTTCACAATACACACGACAATGGGTAGCCTCCTGGAAGGTAGTCTCCAGCTATGCCACGAAACCAATTTAGCGGAACATGAAACATGCAAAGGCTCTCCATCAGTACGAAAACTTATTCTCCCTCTTCATGCAAGTATAATACTAAGACTAGCAATAAGATAGCACAAGGTTTATGTATTGACTTAGATATAGATATGTGCATTAATTATTCTTATTTTAAAACATGCCAAATATATAACTTTATATGGTAGCGTTTGATCACCAAAGATTAAATTTGTTGATGAAGATGTCACTTGTAATGGTATCTAAGTAGAAGGTTTGTCAGTATGTGGACAAGAACCCCACGCTTTTGAAATACAACATCCCATTAGGTGCAACCACAACCATTGTCCTTTCAGTTCAACCCTGTGAGCTAATTTATATAGGATTAGAGAGCTGTGGTGGGTCCCTTCTTCTCTATTGTCTATGATACAACGACACAAATTTCATACTATCGTTTGCTCTTATATTTTACCATTTCCGGTGACTAAAATCTAGGTTTACCTATCCTATGACTGCTAAAATGCCAAACAAAGCAGTGAATTACTTCTCATGTTAATTCAGAGAGGAGATTCCAGAGCACAACTGCGGTAAATTTCAACTATAACCCTTGTATATTTTCAGAGATGAACATGTTTGGTTTACATCCGAGTCACTGAATGATTTTTAGAAATCTTGTATTACCTGATTAACCTTTAAAAAAGTTCATCGCCATTAAAGTAAATATAATTGTCGTCAGATAATGTCCAATCATTCTTGCGGTACATATAATGTAACTTATACTCCTCTACCCGAATACTTTGTTCTGGTTTTCCTAGTCTGTCAAAAGAATCGGTATTAAGTCTGGTCACTGTAATTTAGCGCCGTATACGCGAGTGTCCGACGAAGGCGAAAGATAAGCGAAGCGGTACGAATCTTTGCCGGAATCGCAAAAGGCGAAGCGAAACCGAGTCTTTTCTATTATAGACACTTTTGCCATAAACTCAAGTTACCGGTAAAAATTTGAAACGCCCCTTCAAAGCGAAGGTAAAGCGAAGGTACGATTTATTACCCTCATGATGTCAACCGGTGTAAAATACACACATAATTCCCTTATTTAGTACATTTTGGATTTTTCCACCGTTTAAGGTTCGAAGTTTTGACACGTAAACTTATTGTATGCATGTACGGCCAAGATTTAAAATAAGGGTATTTGGTGAGGCAAAAAACACAAAATTTAGGGGTAATTTAGGCGGTTTGGGTAACAAATTGGCTTTGTTACATTAAAAGAGATCTTCCGGGGATAAAATATTACTTTTCAATATTTTCAATGAAAAGACTACTTATGTTCATAATTATCAAAATGGTATTGGTGTGTTTATGTGAAATTAATATCATTGCGATCTCAATAATATGAAAAGAATCTCAAAAACATGTAAAGTACTCGGAATTCATTGACGGTAAATGTCGATGACAACTTGCGCTTTCACTTCACCATGACAACGAACTTCTTGCGATCAATATGGGATGAAAGGAATAAAAGTAAATCTGATTATTGACTGCAGTCAAAGGTAGTACCTTACTTCTATTGTTGTGCGATACATGTCGGGAACATGTGGTCTATCAGAACAGCGCAGGATTCAGAATCTGAAGGTTGTGAGTTCGAGCCCCGCTACGGCCAACGTGATGTGAACCTTGGCAAATCACTTCACCATACTTGCCTCGTCGACCCAAGCGCATCGGGTAGCCGTTCTACGGTGTTAGGAATAAAGATTATTGAGCGCCGCCTAATGGTATGAGTATGCCGTGGACATTGTAAGTTAGCTTATTTTATTTTGTGACAGCGGAAATAGCTGAAAGCGCTATGATCAGTTTGAAAAGGCGCTATAAAAATACTTACATTTACAATTGAATAATCGCAACTGACTGTTACAAATAACAACTGCATTAGGGCGGACTAAAATAAAATAAACCGACCCGGAATTTTGAGATCAACAGGACTAAATGATGTTGCTGCGTTGGTGTAAATTTCATTTTCCTCTTTCTGCTTTTTATATGAAGCTTTAATAATAATTAGAAACGCATGGCCTACTCTACTTGATCGATTAAATAAAACGAGTTTTCATTAGGATTTTAAAATTTATATCTCTTATGAACCTTAAAATGTAACAGAAAACTCCCTTTGTATCAGTGGCGTAACTCCTATTGGCTCTTGGTGGGCAAACAACTCGGGATGAGGGTTTTTTTCACACTTACTTCGTTTTTATGGCACGGACAAAAAGATTAAATAATTTACCAATCAATAGGAGTCATAGGATTATGAGCGCTATTATGCTTTTTTGGGTGCCCCATTAACACAAACAATTACGGAAAATAACTTATTTTGGGTACACAATCAACCTAGGATTTCTTCAAAAAATATCTTTTCGTTGACCTAAAATCTATTTGTTACCTTGTCAAGGTATTTGTCGGTGACCACTTGAACCCAGTCCGATTAAAGTTGCTTGAATTCGCTAGATTTCGACATGGTTTGTTATAGGATATGTTTCAAATTTTAAAAAGTAGCGTTATTGCTTACTCCTATAGAGGGAATTTGAACTCCACATTTTTTTCGCAGCTTATTTTGTCTGTGTTTCCGATTTTTTGTTTTAAGTTTCAAAACAATGATACAAACAAAAACGAAGGACTGCCTTTGGAATTCCAGGCTATTTCTGAAAAAGTTATTTTGAAATCCGGCATTTTCGGCTGGATTGACATAGAGTTGTCCTTCTATAGGGGGTTACATATTTTTACTAAATTAACCCGATTTGACAGACAATCGAGCAGGAGTCCGAGGCAAAGTATAGTTTCATTATTTTTTCAGTCTTTCAATAATATGTTCAAGCCATATCTTTACAACACTTACTTAGCAATTAATTTTTCTAATTTGTATGTAGTTTGTGCACACGCTTATCAAAAATATATTTATAACTCCTCTTTATCATTTGTATTATATTCCTTACTGATCTACTAAAGTTGTATTATATTTATGAGGCGCCTATAAATTGTCTTCGTCAAATCTTTGAAACGTTTTGCACTAAGTTGCTCAATACCTGGATTATTGGCCAAAAGAAGCAAATCAGGTGATAAATGGTGTTGACAGATGTAGTTTGAACTTGAATCAATGGTGTCATAGTATACAAGAGAGTCGGTTTAGTGGTCCCGGAGGTAAGTGGTCCATGTCTAAGTACAATTTGGCCTCAGTAAGTTAAAGAAGATGTTAAGCTACAGTGCATGTTACTTGTCCATCTTATTATGGCTGCATCTGTGATTTCAGTCAGTAAGACAAAACTGATCCACAAGTTGATTGCTGAGTTTAATGACAGGTTAACGTTGTTTAAATATGACCTGAGAAATGTTGTTGATTTTATAGCCTATACTATAGCTAATGGTCTTTTTTTTACTTGTGGTGTATGTAGTTTCAAACTTGTGGTAAGAGAAATAAGGTGAAGGTACATGTTTTTGAATTTCATTATACAAAATGGAAATGTATCAGCAAGATCCGATAACTCCCTGCTTCGGACCACTCTACGCATACGTTTTCAATTTGGTTAAAGAACAGACAACAGCACGCCATCACAGACGAGAGTAACCATGAAGCAACTGTTAGTCGTCTCTACAGATTTTCTCATTTTAATTTAAGGTTTGAGCTGTTTTGCAAAGTTACACATTGCAAAATAACGCTCAAATGTCAAGCATGTCAAAAGATTTATCAGGAAAGTTAACACGATATATTTAAAAAAAATCACCGATTCAAGCACTCGATACACATTCAATCCACGTTGAATACGAAAGTTTATATAGAAGGTTGGTGAGACGTTATTGAACTAGCTATCTAAATACTTGGCCAAGAATAATGTGTCATTAGCTGGCCACCGGTACCGCGTTTTCACTTTGAAAGGTTGTCTATCGTACTGTCTCTAATGTAATAGATGGATCGAACTTGCTTGAATTTGGATACTCGTCGGATTTCTTAGCCCTACATTTGAGGACTTTTCCGAATGCTTTCCTGTATTTAGAATTGGTGACTGTGTATAAAACTGGATTAAGAGCTGCGTTTAATTGATTCGCTACTCTCCCTATCCAAAACAAATTATTGTACTGCTCATTGGTAAATATCGTATAGCCCAACTCGGTTAAATAGAATTCGACAAGGACCAGTTGATATGGTGTCTGTAAAGCAAAGAACATTACTCCTGTCGCAATAAGCATATTGGCAACTTGTTTGCGAGCCTTTGCCATTGTTGACATCTGTGATTTGGCGTACAGGGTCTTAGTTAGTCTATAATACATGAAGATAGAGGACAGCAGAGTGACACAGAACTGAGTAAAATGCACACC
>JAUMTS010122999.1:0-10121 GCA_032273385.1 Ophiopholis aculeata | reverse complement strand
TTGCCCTGTATGCTTTCATACCTCACTTGTTCATCATGTACTATACGATGCTCTTGTATGCCTAGTATTTCTATACTATATGTATCCATGTTTGATGCCAGTTCTTCTCTGCATCTTTGCTCCCTAATGGTTCTAACATTCATTGTGGAGACTGTGATAGCTGTCTTGCAGCTAATAAGTTTTCTCCTTCCACCGGCACCATATTCAGGCTTGTCCCTTCCATACGGATTTCGAGGCAAGTCGTCATGAGATTCATACGAATCGGCGTCTGTGTTAGGAGACAGATAAGTAGGGACTTTAACCCTAGTGTTGTTTAGGTTTTCCATCATAGTTTTTCGGTTGCTTATAATTGCTGTGGTCGCGACGCCTACAGAATGGTTTAGTTCATTAATTTTTAAAGCTGATTAAGAGTTTTCCTTCTCTATAGCTGTGATTAAGATGGTAATGTAACCTACTCTATGCTCATGATAGCCAATGATGTATTCTACTCTTTGTATTAGGCTAATGATGTTATAGGAGTTGAGTAGGTAGGAGCACCCAAAAGGGAAGTCCGACACCTATATAGGTGCTGGCAAGGGTTATTTACTGTTCCTCGACATTGAATTGGGACAATGTCTCCCCTGTAAGTGGAGATGGTAATTCACACATAGGTAAAGATGACAATTCACATAGTCAAGGGTTACCAGGGTAACCCTTGCTGGTTTTGCGCTAGGGTTTTCCTTCCCAGACTCAGAGCCCCGTCAGTTTCCTTAGGCCACAAAGCGGACCCAAGTTATCCAACCGGTACCGCATGGAATATATCCTTACATTCCATGACACGGGGAGGTGGGGTTGAGTTGCTAGTAGACTTATTAGTCGTGTCCACACTGAGACTCACCTGCTCGAGAAGTTGAGAACTTGAGCATGAACTCTGTCATTAGGACCTTGTGAACGCATTCAGGAAGTTGAATTCTCGAGTAATTGGCCATCAAATGACCGAGTATTGAAATCCCAAGATTTCTTGGGGTTTTGGAAGATCATCCAAGGTCGTTTCTAAAAACTCGAGCAGCGGCACCGTATGAACTGGACCATTTCCAAAAACTCGAAAAGTTGATGACCTGATGTACATTAACATGTACATTTAATAAAAAACTCGGAGTTTTTGGTTCCAATATTTATCGTGTGGACACGCACTCTGTCATTTGCACTTTCTCGAGAAGTAATTTCTCGAGCAGTGCACAACCATGTGAACAAGGCTATTGATAGAATGTGATACAGAGTGACTTTAATAGCTTTTTATATGATATAACCTTAAGGCTATAGAATTTCCAAATGTATCAAATCTGAGGTTCTGTGTCATATTGAAATGGGCTGCTTCATGTTGTTTGGTTTGTGTTGGAGAATATTCATGCCTTAACTTTGTTTCTTTGTCAACCGAGTCTGCAGTCAAAGAGTAAAATTGTATTTAATATTTCTATTAATTTCAGCAACTGTGGGTGGACAAAATACAGCGTAAATTCCAAAATGCCCGGAAGCGAGACCCAGAAGTCAGAGAAATGTTGGTGGTGAAAGCAAGAAAAAGAAAGGTCGGCGTATCACCTAAAAGTACACCTGCTAAGACGAGTTCACCCAAGTACCCACCCATGTGGGGGATGAAAAACTATCTTCCCCTACGCCCATCTTCAGAGGATGACACATCCATACAGCGGCACAAGTCCTGGCTCAAGATGGAAATCCTTAAGAAAAGACCTGATTACAAAGAGGTGTCACACCGAATGGAGATAACTTTATCTGACAGAAGAAAGGAAATAGTTGAGGGAGTCTCATCCTTAAAAGAGATACAGGAAAACTACCCTTGGCTTTACAGAACATGAGGTAGGTACAAGGAAGTTATTAAGGGGAAGTAGGGCTCGCAGCCATAATGTGGTTGCTCATGGAGCATGAGTTATTGTACCTCCAGATTTTTTCGTAGCGACTGGTACGATTTGGTGCACTTTTGCTGCTAAGTGCAAGCAACACGCGAGAAAGGCAGTGCATGCAACAAAAGCTTGCATGGCCTGCTTTAGCAACAAAAGTTGCGCCAAGTCGCAATAGTCATCCCGAATAGATCAGGAGGTACAATGACGTAGCCCACATGAACGACAACAAGATAGCGGCTACTCCCACAGCGTTATAAGCATTGGTCAAAAAGAATTGCTAGTTGAAGAGTACCGATTCCCTTTTATAACTTCCTTGGGTAGGTGATATGTTTCTGCTTTTTGTTGCCAGTACTTTTAGTTGACCAGTCTTCGAAATGTTTAATCAATGAAAGGCAGTGATGTCATCTAAAATTGTTATTCCAGCCAAAATTTTAATTCCAACTTTTTTTTTTAATAGCAACACATGCTAAACAGAATTGCGGGGTTAACAATGAAATAATCTGGAGGTACAACAACTCCAAACATGATGGCAAGATGGCCGCCATGGCCAATACCCTCTTTAAATTTCCTTTGGTTTTACCCAGAATTGAAGGTTATAACTCTGCAGTGCTTCAACTAGCAATTCTTTATTCTGTCTGGAATGTGTAAAATTGATAACAAATATTTCCATAATGTAGTAGGTTCAAGTGGAATGTAGCATTTTAGGCCTGCATTTGGCAGATTGACAGAGAGATGATATAAAAAATTTACAGGATAATTTTGTCATCGGGTTTTGATAAAATGTGCCACCTGATATCTGTAGCCAATTTCATAAAAGGTTAAAATTGATTTTCAACTCAAAAGCAATTTTCACGTCATGAAAATAGTAGCTGGTTTAAAGTTGAATATAGAACATCAAATGGATTTACATTTTAGATATTTGGTTTCTAGAAATTTAATATCAGTTCTAATCTCTATGATCAGCATAAACCCTACAACTTGACTAGAGTTTAGGTTGATTTTGATTTTAAAGTTTTATGAAATTGGCTCCTGGTGTCCTCTTGAAGCCTCAATAGAACACGTTATGGGCTCAATTTTCCAATTGGTATGTTTTTTCAGCTATCTTTTGCTCTGGCTCCCACGGTCCTTGAAAGTCCTTGAAACACCATTTCAAGGCCTTGAAAGTCCTGGAAATTTGCACATGGTCCTTGAAAATTGGAATTTTTACCTAAAGTATAATTTTGACAAAATTTAGGGAGTGGAGAGGAGCTGTCACTTTCGTTAATATGTGCCGCTTGGAGAGCGGCATCATGATTTTTGTGTTGTGGTAAGTCCTTGAAAGTCATGCTTTTGGACCTTGAAAAGTCCTTGAATTTTAAAGGCTTCAAGGTGTGGGAACCCTGTTGCTGGAGACTGGTGGGGTCAGATCAGGTCACAATTGTGTATATTGAAGTATAGGCCCTAAATGAGCAATTCCAAGCAAAGTGGACATTCTATTGCATCTCACTATGGAACTACACATCAAATCTAGCCATATCAAATGACTAACAACACATTTTGCCTGTTTTGTTTCAGCTCCTTGCAGAATTTAAGAGGATCTAAGTATGGTCCGGGATTACAGAGCTTATTGAACAGGGGTTGCAAACATTTACAGACGGTATATTAGAGTGTGCTAAAAGTAGCAAGATTAAAGTGTCAGTGGAGAATGAAAACAAAGGTATGTTGAAGTGCATTTTAAAGCTGGATATTCACTGATTTTGACTTGAGCACTTCTTTTAATGGCATGACCAGTAGATATGTCCAAAATTTCAGTCAATTTGGAGTGTGCATTGCTGAAATATCAATAACGCATACATCGATATCAGATGTCAAATTCTCTGAGCAAAGCAATTAACAATGTCAAATTCGCCGACCAGGGTTAACAAAGCTTCCGAATACGTCAACCAGCAATGACCGGAGCAATCATGTGCGTATTTACAATGATTTTATTGACTGTTTACAGGGCAAAAAAGTATTTTTCTGGGGATTCCAGATCAAAGTACTTGGTGTTTGATTTTAACTGATAATCCCAGAACCAAGTAGACATTTTAGGTGCATTCATTATAAGATTTCTTTTTGAGATAATTTTCCTGTTATGTTTAAAAAATTTGGTGCCAAAAATCACAACTTTGATCAAAAATTTATGATTTTGACACCAGAAAACCAGAAATGAACTTTGTGCAAAATTTCCCTTCCGAAAATGTAAAGTTTTACTCTATTTTTACCCTTAAAAAGTTTAATAGCCAAAACAATTTAACCAAATTGCGTCCCTACCGCCTCCCTTGATTAATGATTAATGATTAATTACCAGATTTGTCAACTGAAGTGCCTGTGTCACCAATGTTGCCATGTTACTGATCATTTTGTTCTTGGTTAGATAATAATTTACTGTGCATTCAAGATCATAGTATGTGTGAAGTCGGAGATGATTATTTGGGGCAAAGGTATTTTTCTGAAGAAGCGCAGCTCCTGAAGAAAAATGCTGAGGTCCAAAGACAATCACAGATTAATATACACCAAGAAAAAGATGGTGCAAAGTTGTAATTGTCATTACTAATCGCTGCTTAGAGTATAAATGTATACATAATAAATGTATTAAAAAATACTTCATTAAATAAATTTCTCACTCATTTGTCTGCCTATCCCTGTAAGACAACTTACTCAGTCCAGGTGTTTCATTCATTAAGCAATGTGATTGTTGAGCACTGACAGGAAAAATGTTAGTGCCAGTCACACACAACCTGGTTTACAGGCCTGGTTTCCAGAAAAAATGGTTCATTTCTGAGGTTTCTTTTAATTGAGAGGCTTGTCATTGATTAACCATGCGCTGTTTAAAACCCAAAGTTAACGAAAAACCTCAAAAGTAAAAGAAAATTGTGCACTTTGGGGTGGTAGGCATTAATTGTAATGAATTTGGTACTGTAATTTACATTACAATAAAATTAAATCAACATTTCATATTGCAGGTGGTCCATATGCAGCAGTCATATTGCCGACCTTGCTACGAGAAAGAATTGAAGAGATGTGGACTTTCAAGGTAAACATTTTATAGCTGTTGCAATCACATTCATGGCACTTGTGCTTTGTTATAGACATTTAAACTAGGGTGGCAGTTCTGTATGCTCACACCTTCCACTTGTTTGCATAATTCTACCCAAGCCTTCACAGCAAAATGCAGGACTATTAAGTCAAGAATGTGGTGAGAAATACATGTGTATTCACTGCAGTGTATCTGCTGGCAGAATGATGCTGGCCTTTACTCCGCAAAGGGACCTTCAGAGAGTGACTGCATGGGTACTCTGGCATTCAAATTAAAGTACCCATGCAGTCAGTCTTTGCAAGTTCCTGCCACATTAGGGACTGTGTGAAGACTGACGAGTAGGTATGTTGTAGGGTCCTACTACATTTACATAAACCAAAAAATTATGGCCACAAATTGGGACCTAGCAGTCATGTTTCTTGCTGTTTAGACAGAGCCCTAGACTACCTTACTGGTATCTGGTACTGCAGCACAGTGTTCCATCTAAGGCCCTCTGTTGCAAAATTGGCTCAACCCTCTAGAAAATTGGCTCAACAGGTTTTTTGAAAATGGGTGAAAAAGATGTTTTTTCTTATAAAATCAGCCTATTTTCAGCTAAAACTACAAATTTGGGCTCATACAAAGACACTTCAATCATTTTGTCAAATTGGCCCAAGCTGAAAACCCTTTAATAGAGGGAACACTGCAGTGCAGCACACTCTCTCCTCTATCTCACATTGATACAGACTGCTCTGAAGTTTTAAATCTTTGCATTTAGATGTCTCATTTATAGGTTAATAAATGCGTATTTACTTTTGCGAGTGACATTGGACAAATCCAGTGCACATGCGCTGGATTTTGGCACGTAACATAGAATTCTGCTCTCTGATTGGTTTAATTGCCACCACACAGTTTTGATGAATTTTGATTAATGCATTTTGCTTTCATAAATTGGTTCCAAGAAATTGCAGTTCCAAAAATGGCAAAATTATATGCAGCAATTACAAAAAAGTAAAAAGTAACATTAAAGTAAAAAAAGATCATTCAAAAACTCCTCGCCTCAGTAGCAAATGGGGAAGGGTTTTGACTTTTGATGCAAATGTAGTGTGTTGAGATGCTAGAAACCCATATTAAAAAGAATGAGACCTGGTCTAAGTGAAATTTAGTTCTGCCAAAAAGCATATATTACTTGTTCCTTTGTTTCCCATAGTCATTCTGTAATATTTGAATCTTTAGATAATTACTTCAGGAAGAGATTTAAGAGTAAGGCGACAAAATGTCTCCAAGACCAGGTCTAAATTTTGGTGCAGCCTTGTGGTCTACAATAGCTGATCAGGAAAGTAATTGCATACAGATATTGCTTTCAAACTTTTCAAAATTGAACTTTATGTATATACATAATTACAAAGCTTTTCTCAAATATGTTAGAAATTTTGTTGGTGGTCCTGATCCTAAGGTAGCACATGGGCCACCTGTCCCTCTTTTCCCTCAATAACACCACTAAACCATTTTTTCCCTCTTTTTTTTCAGGATGACCAGAACATGAACTCTGTGTATATTCAAACGAGCAAGGAAGGACTGGACGGAGTGTTGGAATCAGAGGAGTTCAAAATTATGGCTGAAGAAGTGGAGATCTGTGCTACAGATAACATCACTACTGCACTTAGCTGCTACATTGCTACATTTTATGTATTCAATCTGGCATATGTGCCAAACCTGCAGAAGACGATCTCTTTCATTCAGAATTTTATACTTAACATAAAAGATGGATCCAATTTGGATAAACCCGTCCTAACATTGGCATCTCGATTGGCCAGAAAACGTGATCATTAAACAAGGTTTCATCTTATTCGCCCTTTGCATGGTCCGCGATTTGCGGGTTGAGCCTCGGTCTGGAGAGTGAATTTACTGCTGTAACGCATTTGTTCCGCTCGCGTGGAATGCGTTGGAATTTATGGGCACGCAGTTGAGGCTGCGTCTAACAGCGTACACAGGGGATTTTTTCCACCCTGGCCCACTCTGGCAACTGCCACCGGTGGCCACTCTGGCAATTGCCAGAGTGGACGCTAGAAAAAGGACACACTTTGGCCCACTCTGGCAATTGCCAGAATGGGCCAGAGTGGCAAATTTTAGAATTGCCCCGATTGGCCACACATTGAACGATTGTCACTTTGATCCCAATGACAAAATGTCAGACGTGGCCAGGGTGACAATCGTTCACTGTGTGACCAATCGGGGCAATTCTAAGATTTGCCACTCTGGCCCATTCTGGCAATTGCCAGAATGACCCCAAGTGTGTCCTTTTTGTGGGGGCCAGAATGGCAATTGCCAGAGTGGCCACAGGTGGCAATTGCCAGAATGGGCCAGGGTGGCAAAAATTCCCTGTGTATGCGCCATAGCGCGCACATAATTGGGCTCGAGATCGAGGCTCTCCCCGCAAATGGCGGTTCCGTGCAAAGAGTGAATGACTGAATGTTTCAGTCATCCGAGCACCGGAATTTGACGATTCATTTGTGTTGAGTCGATCAACATAATTTGTATTAGTGAATATATATTTGAAAACATGACCCCTGCTAATACCATTTTGCTGTACAATCTAGCTAGGGTCATTGATATAATACTAAATTGACTAAAATTGTGACCCATATGTTATCACTTATCAGCATGATATTTTAAGATTTCTTGTGAATGCTAAATTAAAATTTCCAAGAACTTGTGTGAAATGTTAGAACTGTTAAATGTTAGAATGTATGAATTATAACAATCTTTAATGTAAAGATTGTAATGTGTAAATCACAGATAAAGAGGGGAGATATCAAAGTTCCAATACTGCCCATGTAAACATTTTGTCAGCCACAAAAAAAAATGTAAGCCAGTGGGTGTATTTGGTTCCCTGCCGAGAAAACAAGAAGCGCAAAGCTTAATGCACTGTACGTAAGCGATAAACTTGATGTGCTTCGGTCATGTCTATTCTTGCGTGGTTCAAATCACGTTCATGACGCAGAAAGATGTGGTTGACACACGCACTTGCCAAGCAAAACCCGAATACACCCAAACTGTTCGCCATGCAGGAAAATAATGGAGGCAAACTTTGGTATCTCCATTGTATATATCTGTGGTGTAAATAATTTGCATATTATGTAACTGAAGTTTGATGTGGTTAGAGATGTTTTTCCACAAAGGACACAGTGGCAGCTAAAGAAAGTGACCCATTTATATATCACCTGCCCATATTTTTGGGAAAACTTGAGTTGCAGGAACTACAACTTTCTTAGATGATTTGTTCTAAGAAGTAAGTTGTTGATAGATTGTATCAAATTATAAATTTGTGTTGAATATAACATGGGTTCTTCGACTGCTCATGAGTGGCCCTATTACTGTAAGAACAATGAAAAACATAGGGCAATGGTGTATTGACCTCTGAGGATTTTGTTGTGGAAGGTCTTCGGCCCTTTGTGGCCAATGCAAATACCAATTTTATGCAGTACAAAGCTAGGCCCTGCAAATACAATACAAAGCTAGGGTCAGCGATAAATGGATCAAAATCCAGTTTTCCACTACCAGAAGTGAGAATAAGAATGAAATTCACTATGTAAGTTTTCATAAAAATGCCAAGAAATTAAATTTTCAAGAATTTATCGTAATATGTTAGGATGTTCAGAATTACTGCTTACTGTAAAGCAGGGCTTTTCAACTTCAAGCAACCGTGGACCCCAAACATGCAAACCAGGTCCCTGTGCAGGCCAGCAGTTTCTTTCTGCAACTAATTTTCAAACAAAAGTGTATTTTTCATCATTTTCTGTCATAAAAAGGGAGCATGGAACTATATTAGTAGTATTACAAATACTGAGAGAAGTACATGGGTGTTGATTGAATGATAGCATAAAAACATTTTGTCAAAATGGTCTCGCAGGATCGCACAGAATGGCTTTGAGGGCCGCATGGGGCCCGCAGGTTGAAATTAAAAGCCCTACTGTAAAGCATGAAAATTGTGTGTTTTGTGACATTACAATTTTGTGATATTTTGAAGTCACCACTTTTAGCAAATATGTGTGAACAAATTTTGGTGTGCATGAAAATTAAATGTTCATGTATTACTGTGTTACAATGTTTAAGAACTGTTATTACAGGGAAACCTGTCTCAGACAGAATTCACTTGTAAAACCTAGGGGGGGTACTCAAGTTTGGTCTGGAAAGGGATGTGCCGCTGGGAATTTGGAAGTGCCACACATACAAGTACCAATTTTTAAAAAAGGGACCAATCCATCTACGAAATTGCCTAATTTTTGAGGCAAATTTATACAAAAATCACAATTTTTCACATAAAAGTTGCACCATTTCGGAAAAATTTGAAAAGTAGACACATCAAAATACAAAATTTTACAAATAAAAGGGACCCATTGATGTATGTGGTGGTCTGATTTTGTGACCCATGCTTGAAGCACATTCCGGTAACAACTTTGCACTGAGTACTCTCCCTGGGGGTCTGAAGGAGGCGTGGGGTGAAGAATGCGGGGAAAAAGCAGAATATTTGTGGATTTTAGTTAATTCAACAAGCTCATGTCCCGCTTTTTGCAGGAACATCAAGATCAAGTTGGAAGAAAATTCAGGTTATTCTTCTCCATTGCAGGTTCAAACCCATGCACCTGCGCCTAAAGTTACCCGAAATCTACTTTTCAATTAAGGCTGGTGTTAACCCACGGAAAAACAAAGCCTGTAAAAAAAGAAGAACTACTGATGATTACATACATTTCGTGGAAGGAATCTATCTTTAGCATCGAAATTGACCGAAAATATGGCATTTTCAAATAAGTGTAAAAAAAAGCGCATTTTTGGCCACAAATAGATTCTGTGACTCGATTCCTTCCCAAAAGTATGTACTTTCATGCACTTTGCATTAATAGTTATTCTTTTTACAGGCCTTGGTAGGTTTTGTTTTAGTGGGTTAACACCAGCCTTTAATAACACTGTTTTGGCTTGACATTAGTTTTGTACATATTTGTTAAGGCTGATATCAACCCCGAAATTTGAGAAATAGACAGTGCCTTAACTTTTAATCTATCATTACTGTAATCTTACTATTATTCACCGGATGTGGGGAACTAACTTTCTATCTATGTTCCTCAATCACTCGAGAACCCCTGCACCGATCTTGACCAAACTTGCACCGAGTATAGCCCTCGACC
>JAUMTS010122888.1:0-10122 GCA_032273385.1 Ophiopholis aculeata | reverse complement strand
TCTTTAAGTGTTACTGGAATTATACAAACAAACTAATACATTTTGTTAATACATCAATTGGAATTTGTGGACATTTTAAGACACACGAGTCATATCAAATTGTGCAAAATATGTGCAGTGAAACTGGAAGAGAGAAAACAAACAGAAAAAAACCACGTATCTTAAAAGTCCGCCGATCGCCAGTTTATTGAATCAAAGGGACTTCTCTCAGATTTTTGTGTGCATTGGGTCGTGATTTAAATTAATTGGTATATTATCATTCTATCTGATATAAAACTGATTAATGTTTTCGGTTATCTAAGAGTGGTGCTAATATGCACGTATTGCCAAAGACATACAATTGATCGTTATGTATTGTTCGTCTTTCATACCAAGCTTCATTAACATAGATTCGTTGTTACTTTATCAGTATAGCATATGAACTCCTGTCTGTTAAGATTGTGCGTTAATGTAGTCAAACACTTCGTGTAAAAAGGCATGACATTTGACACAGAATCAGTGGATTGCAATATAATTATTATTTGCAGTGTGGTGATTAAAGAAATGGGAACCATAGTTGTTCACTTACACCATATGTCTTGTTAAATAATGATTTTGATGAGTAATCCTGGATTTTTGGTTCGTAACTTGATTTTTAGGCTACTTCTACCTATGAGGTCTTTTTTTCAAAGTAATTTAAGATATCTCTGTCCGATACCTTAGTTTAACAACATAATAGAGTGCATTGTATGTACTTTAAACAATTCAATATTATAGTATTAATAATACGGCAGAAAGCTCGGAAGTAATAGAAAACACACTACAAAATAGCTTCCCATTGATTTTGTGTACAAAATAGCCTGTCATCAAACGCCATTTTCTCCGTTATTAAGCGACTGGTCGTCTCAAGCTTGGTTCATTTTTGGAGATGAGGACCCTACCACTTCAACAAAAATGAAAAACATATATGATGACCGCTATTTTTTCGAGCTACAGACACTCAAAGATACACATGCGTTTTTGAACCTGCCCATGCCTAAGAAATTGGTTTATAAACTAGAAATGCACTGATTACCTAAGAGGCCTCAGAAATTCTACAAAAATGGTAGAGATAACATTTTATCACTCAAATGCTTTGGTACTAGTCCCAACATTGTGATTAATATCCAATTTCATTGAAATACACCACTCTTTGACACTTTTGAAGACTATACATTTAGGCTAGGCTAGGGTCACATTTGGGCCGTAAACAGGCATTCTGGGCCTGACGTCGTCTGTTATGCCAGTCTATTTACAGGTGTGGATCCCTAAAGGAAAAGATGAGAATATCCAGACAAATCCTAGCAGAGTCTTAGGACAACATGAAATTTATTAAAGCACATGAAACGCCACGTGCAGACACATGTTTATGCCACGTGAAATGTATTGAAACGCCGCGATCAGACACATGTTTATGCCACGTGTGATGTATTTTGGCACTTGAAATGTCATGGAAATTCAACTTATTATCTACAAAAAAAATTCTGAACAAATTGAATATTGTTGTTTTTTACCTGGTTAATAGTAGTGTTCACACAATTGCCAAGAATCTTGAGACATTTTAACCTTGAGATTAACCATGCCAAGCACCAACCTTAAATTCTGTCCACATACTATAGAGTTAAATTTTAAGGGAATCGGTCAAAGATTCACTCATATTTGCTCTGAACATGCGCACATGCGGAGTTGAGTTGTGCCCTCTCATTGATATGAGCGGGCCAATCATGAATATCGTCTAAAGGCTGAATTGAAACTTGATGCTCAACAAATTGCTTGTCGGACAGTTGGAGCACTCTGGATTCATTTGGGGTTCAGGAAACTGCTGTCCTGAACCTCTAGATTTCTTGGGGTTAAAATTTTGGGAATTTGCTAGGTAAGATCATGAGATTTTGTATATCCTAATAATAAGTTCAAACGGGACAGATTGGTGCCAATCCCAGAGGTTTTTCTTAAGTTAAGGTTCATGATTCTTGAGAAGTTAGGTCTTCGTGGGACACAACAATTGAACAACTAAGAACAAAACATGATGATTATTTCATTTATTGAGACACATGAAAGTAATAAGAACAAACAATGATCATTTAAACAATGTTAATTAGTGAGCTTTTCTGAGAAATGGGATAACTTAAACAAATTAATTTGATATGACCTGCATTGTTTTAAAAGGTAATGCCCTAGTAGTATAATTTTTACAGGAAATGACCGAATGCTGATTTTGCATTCTTTATTTTACAATGAACCCTCACAAAATGTTCTTTATATTTATAAACATCATGAAGGGTCACTTCTTACGCCTTCAGAAATGGTTTTTCAATGAGATATTATTTTGTTAAGGCACAACATGGCGTCTTCAAAGAAACTGTATTTTTGGTGTGTTTTTAGGTGCACTAACTGCCAGAAAAGTAGTTGTTTATCTGTACGGCTAATAGTTTAACAGATGCAGTAAACATACATTAGTAGATAAGATAACATTGTTATCGTAACTACTAATGTACGTTTACTGCAACTTATTTACAAATTTTACTTATTTGATGTTCACTAGGAGTTGAAGTTTTTTAAATCAGGATTAATTTTACTCCCGAGTAAGTTCAAACAATAAATGAATGAATAAAACGTGGTTTATTAAGCGGATTTCCAAAACACAATCAATGCGCTTTATAGGAAATACATATACAAGATAAACATATTAAAGAATACCATTTGAATTACATTTCAAAAGCGTAAGCAAAAGTTGCATACAAATATCATCTACAAATACACATTTACTATATTTTATATAGCAGCTTTCACTAGGAAAATTAGGGAAACTCGGTAAACAGAAAAAGAGAGAGAGAAAGAGGACGAGGAGGAAGAGGGGGAAAGAATAAAAGGAAGGGAAAAAGAGGGAAAAAGAAGAGGAAAGGAAGGGGAAAAAAGGAAAAGAAGAGGAGAAATGAAAAGGAAAGAGGAAGTAAAAGGGAAGAAGAGGAAGGGAAGGGAACATAAGGAGAGGAAACAACAAGAAAATTATGGACATAAAGGGTAGGTGAAAGGAAAACGAACGGATGTTGGAAGACGGGCAGGCAAGAAAAGGGAAGAGGCCAATAAGCCAATAGCAAAGAGAATGTGGAGAAGAATGAAGAAATTGAAGAAGGGAAAGGGGTCGGAGGAAAATAGTGAAGGGAAATCCAGAATGGGGAAATGTGGGAAGAGGGTAGTATAGAGAGCGAGGACTGAATGGAAGGGAGAAGATCTGGGAAAGAGGAAATATATGTGCTTGATTCAAGCAATTCAACCTTTATAATATCAAATATTTTAGACTGGCCTAGTGCCGCCGATATAATGAAACTGAGTATCCTATGAAACTGGGTGTCCTACCTAATAGAACTAGGGCGGAATAAACTGTAAGATCAATGAAACAACTACTGATGCATAGCATAGCGTGTCTAGTAAGTTTGTAAACAGTCCTATGGGCACTATACTAGGACATCTCAGTCTCTAGGACAGTAGTATTCATGACACTTGAACTGGTTCAAAAGGGAGAGGCAAATTACTCACCTTTGAAGCATTAAAACATTGGACAAAAGATGCTCCAGGACCGGTTTCCAGGAGAGCTTAAGTTCACCATCAGAAAAAGCTCAAACTTACAGGAGTTTCTGGGGGTGTTGCCTCCTGGACCCCCACAAAGTTTTTGTCTAAAATAAGTATTGATCAAGTAAAGGCATATTTGGCGAGTTGCATGAACATTTAGTGTTATATGGATCTGAACGTTTGTGCTTTATAGGAGCATATATATAGTTTACTTTATTTTAGGGTGTTCCTAGATATAGATATTCTTTATTAAACAACAGAAGAAGATAACATACAATGCCCAGGAACAATTCCGATTTCAGGCAGGGATAAGACAAAGACAACGAGCAACAAATAATTAAACACACACAAAATACAAATTAAGGAGGAAAAAAATACCATGGTGGGAAGTAAAACAGACTAGATTAATTCACGAACGTTCCACTGAGGGTCATATCTGGCATTAAAAATGGAGTATGAAGAATTTATCGCAGATTTTATGATATGTTTCTTTATGATAGTGAATGTAGTAGGAATTTGAAGTTCAGACAATTCCAAGCGAGTTATCCTGCTTTTTTTGTCAAAATTGTCAAAATTGGTCTAATTTGAAAATATGTGTGTGGCAAGGTGGGACGGGGTCATGTACACTTTACCAGTTGCAATAAACTTTTCTAGGTACAAAAAGTGACTTGACTGAACTAAACACTGAAAACCTGAAGACAAAGAGTCAGTAAACGGCGCCGTGCATCTTTTTTTCTCACTTGATTTGTCAGAGTACACGTGCACATATTACAACTTGTAAGACATCAAAATGAAAAATGTGAAAATAGACTTTCAAATGAAATTAAAAATACTACAGTTTATGAACAAAAACCTTTAAAAATCAAATCAAGACATCTGATTTTTTTTTTCGAGTCTGGACCTGGCTGATGTTAAGCGTCGCGTCAGTAAACGGCGTCTTTGGGTCAAAGGTAAACCATGTGATCTCTCCAAATGCATAATTTATTCAGAAAAGGAAATTGAGAGTCGCCATGAATTGTCGAGGGTTTCGCCTCCAAAATTTGTTATTTTTCCGTTAATCTGTTAAAGATCTAGCAGTAAACTATTTTATAAGGTAAGCTAGTATTTTGTACTTCTTTTGATCAGCCTTTGTGCTAAAAATGGTGTTGCATAATCGAGTGATCGAGATGTTTTTTTGTGGAGGGTGTTATAATTATTAAGATTTTGTGAGCATCACGCTCAATCACGCTTCATGGCTTGTTACCGTTCATTGTGCTTGCTCCTTTGTGTATGCTTGAAGGCCGCGGGTGATTTTCGGCGGCGACTGCCCTGGCGAGCCTTGCATGCACTTGAGATGATTTCGTGTGGGCTCGGTGTCGCTGCGTTCATTGTGAATGTGGGTCACAATTTTTTCTTTGCGTAGCAACTTGCTTACAATACAATGTCTGCGTATTAATGAAAACAATTTGTTACAATTTTCCCTTAAATAATGTTTAACCAATTTTCTGAAAAAAGCAGAAGTTGCAACTTAAACTGCAGTTACGGTTTACAAATTGCCTGATTGTATATCATTTCCAAGGGAGGTTAATAATTTAATCACGCTGGAGTGTGCGAGAGATAATTGGCATTGGCAATATTATAGTCCATTGGTGGCAGCGGTGGGATTCACACCGGGGATTCACACTGATCACACTCACAGACTCCACAGACAGTGAGAATTTCAAGACTCAACGTCTCAAGCATGCATTGACCCCTTCGCTTAAACAGACATTAACGCACTAGAAAGAGTCCAACGATAGGCAGCACGTTTTTGTACGGGAAATTATAAAAGAGAAACAGGGACTGTAACTAAAATTCTCAAAGACCTTGAATGGGATGGATACTTTACAAAACAGAAGAAAACAACAGAAACTTTGTATGCTGTACAAGATGCAGAATGGCTTGGTAGACAATCCCTTTGCTAGACTATGTCCAGCCTAGCAAGAGAAGCAATAGGGGGAACAATCAAAAATTTATTTAAGTAAGCCACAAGGTCAGAGCCTTCCAAGATTCATTCTTCGTGTCGACCATAAATGATTGTCCAGAACAAGTTCCGCAATGACATTGTCAACAGTCCGTCTTTAGAATCATTTAGGAACAAACTTCGTCAGCTTAAATAATTTATGACATCCACACGCGTGCGCAGGTTAGCGTGATGTGTCCAGAAGGACATTTTGCTGACTTAACATTTACAATGGAGATGGAGATCTCTGCTTTTGTTCAGATGAGATCTTTCCAGTAATATAATAACAATATTTGAGCCTCCTTTATTTTTTCAAAACCTGGATGCTTGAAAGATGAAACAGGCCTAAACAAGTAGATCTATGACGTTTCCTCGGACCACTTCAGGGGCCGATTTACAAAACAAAATTCATGACAACTTCAATTTTTTGCTCAAAATGGGCTGAAAAACACAATATTTTGCATACACAGGCTAAATTCTACATGCACAGAGCCAAAATTGCATGCATTTGTGCATGTAAAACCCCTTTAAATTGTACCCTGGTTAGAAAAGCTTACAACTTCAACAAGTTACAAACAAGGCAACGGTGCCGAATTTTGCATCACAGCCTTTGCCGAAGTCTTTTGGTAGTGAAAAAAGAATCAGTTTCAAACTTACCAACTTGATAGAGCCTTCCCTCTGGAGAAAAGACTGTAATAAACCTATCAAACCCTGCACTTGTTCCACGAGACATTTCGATAGTGCAAATACAGTGGTATTTCACTAATATTTTTGTTGCAAATTCACGTTTTGCTTTCTCATTGAAACAGTGTTTCTAGATCCCAATACACATTTCAAGCTAATTTAAGCAACTTTTTTATTAAAACTATGCCTACTCCAGATTTTGTATTGTGTTTTTAATCATAAAATGTAATAGTTATAATATAGTGTTAATTAAAAACTCTCTTTAATTTGAATAATATATCTAATTAAGGATTACATAAATTAAAAACACATGATTGATTGATTCGTTTGTTCGTAATTTCCTTTCTCCATCGACGACGCGCTGTGGTTAGCAACCACCAGCAGACGTTTTTTCAGAACTTTAAGACATGTTTTTCTTGTATTTCTGACTTTTTTCTCCAGAAATTTTGATAAAAGAAATCAAAAACCAAACATGGATAAGCCACAGATAATCCTCCACGCGCAGAAATCCGTAAATTTTACGTTGTTCGACTGCAAATGGGTCCCATCAAGTGCTCGTTTCGTTGCGCTTGGAAATCATCCACGAAAAACAGGTGCTTTTCATGTGTATGAAATGGCACACAGCAAAGAAGGAAAGGCAGAATTTAAACTCCTACATGAGGTAACTTGCTATTCTATTTCCGTTTCCTAGACACTTGGTTGGGCCGTAACGCGCAGGGCTCAAAATAAGTGAGGGCGCGAGGCGATTTGCCGCCGAAATGATGAAAATAGCGTGTGGAAATACGAGAACGAGTAAACAAGGCGCGGTCATGATGTGCGCTTAACGCCACTTATAACGTAAAGTCAAGACGCAATTTGACGTCAGGACCACTCTCTGTTCAGGTCAGACTGTTGGCTAGGTACATGTATGTCCAGAAAAATTTCAGATTTATTTGTTTTGAACAAAGTGGGGTTAGCTAGAAAGATATTATGATTTCCTTCAAAATGAGGGGTCAACCACATCTACATCTATCTGGATAATTGACAGAGCCTGTTTAAGAGGCTATTTTATAAGTCAAGACAATCTGAGACTTAGAATGATGAGTGCTGATAACAGACCTAGGATGATCCCCTACTCTTTGCGACAGAGTCTGTGACCATTAACGTGCCAGGTATTGCTCTTCTGGTTCACAGGACCAACGGCTTAACGTGACTTCCAAACCACGGTGCGCTACATGTCTACTTCAATCTGCATTTTATGAAAAATCGTGATATATAATGTATTTTGCCTACACAACACCTATATATCACGATTTTTGAAGGAAACACACGATCAATTTTGTGAAAGTTTTTTGCCCTTTGGTGGACTAGAACCACCACATCTTGGCTTTCACTTTCCTCCGGGCCGACGATTTTGTTATTATCAGCGCCTTAGACCGCTCGGCCACCTCGTCTTATTTCAGCCTCCATTAGAAGCCAGTCATGACATGACCATTTTAAATACGAAAGCGAGGCTTGGTTTGCTCTTTGGACCGCGCTGTGCTTCTTATCTCCCTGATAACCAATATATAAAAAAACATGCCACTAATGCATCTGTGCTATTGGTAGTTGGTCTGAGCTGTACAAGCGTTGTTTTGATTGAGAAATGTTTCATTGGGATTGAATATGTTTTATATGTACAGTGCCAAATGATGAAAGTAGCAGAAATGATCCAGTTTATTGGCAACATTGCTCAAAGCTTTGTGATATTGTCAGTTTATTGGATTGAAATGCACAACTTTTATACAACAAAGGTGTTTCATAAATCAGTGTAGTAAGCTTGGCAGATTGCTATAATTGGTTGTTCTTCCTCTTGAAGAATATCACACTGACTCTCTATAATTTTATGTTTATGTATAAGAAATGAATATATGTTTGTATATGTTTGTAAATAAGAGATAACATTTATGCTACTTCATATATCTGGAGATATATGCATAGAGACAGTACTGTTAAATATTGTGTGCCTTAAAAAAAGCTCATGTTCCTAGTATGAAATTGTTAAATTACATCACCTAATATGTTTTATAACTTTAAATTTACAATTAAGGCATTTACTTTAATTCTAAACAGTCTAAACAGTACTGTTAAGTAGTATAAGTGCTTTATGAAGCTTATGTTTCTAATATGAAATTGATAAATTACATCACCATATATATGTTTTATAACTTTAAATTTACAATTTAAGGCAATCACTTTAATTCCAAATAGTAATGTTAACGATTATGTGCCTCGAAAAGTTCATGTTCCTAATATGAAATTGTTAATTGATACTTGGCAATGATAATTATACGTTTTATAACTTTAAATATACTATTTAGGCATTTACTTTATTCTAAACAATACTGTTAGTTAATAAAAAGCTCATCTATTAATATATGCGGTTGAGATGTTTATACATTAGATAAATTTAAATTTACAATTTAGGCATTTACTATATAGACACGTGGTTGCCCATATTGTTGGCATTCTAAAAACATTAAAGCTAAATATATGAAGTTTAAAAAGAAAAAAGTCATAATCTTCATTTACTTTTATTAAGAACAACTTTTCTATGGTTCAGTGTTACAAGTTAAGTTGTTTGTCATTGAGCATACAATTCAAAACACTAAAAGCACTTTTATTTCAACAGAAGCGTTACATGGTACTTTAAGGAGTATATGATCTGTACTAATTTTGTAAGATTGGGGAACTGCTTCCAAACAAGCAAATATCACTTACAGGACAGCCTCCAACTCTCCTGACCTCCGTTTATTGTATGTGAGAAGTCGGGACTGCACATACGGCACCGTCTCCTTCCACTGATTCCATGTGACCGAGTCTTTTGAGAGATCTGCAGTTTTCAAACACTCAACTAGGTTAACACTAAGCTTCTGGACATCCTCCGGCTTTGGTAGGTGGTTAACACGGTTGAGTCTCCTGTCACTTAAAATACTGTACGCTAGTCGTGAAATGTTTTCACTCCAGCTGTCGTCCACATCTTTGATGAATTCTTCAGCTTTATCCTTTGCATTTTGCCACCCAGTATGAGTCCTATCTTTATCCAGCTCTCTGACAGCCAAGCTTTTTTTTTGCTTTAGCCATCTTGATTATATAGTGCTTGATTTTCACAGCATTTATTGGGCTTTTTAGTTCCTCTTCATCGTCCATTTGTCTGATGGCTGTATCTAGGCTTGCTTGTTTCAATGTAGAATGCTTGTGTGACTGTTTCAATGTAGAATGTCCCACATACGCAGGTCATCCTTGCCCACTCTCTCTCTCTCTTGTAAACATAAGCAACTTTGCAGCATGGCGCATGTGCCCTGAAGAGTAGTATTTGCGCTTCAACTTGTTGCCAAGATTACGCCGCAGCCAACTTTCCCCTAAAAGAAGTATAAGATTATCACCTTGCACAGTTTTGGAAACCAAGTCACTGGTCATTATGGGAAGAACTTCAGTTCTTAACAGTTCAGATGTTGGCTTGATATTCCTCAGTTGGATGTCACTTTCTAGCAACAGGTGTCTCTTCGAGGTCTTTGACACCTTACATTTGCACTGCTTTATGGCTGTACAAGTTTTTTAATGTTTCACTAGGGAAGACTTGAGTAACCATTCACCACAATTTGGACATTAAAGGAATTTTAAAAATTCGTGTTGCAATATGATCGGAAATTGTCCTCACTGAGCCAACTCTGGTATAATTTTATTGACAGGAAAATGTTTTTTCAGCACTGGGTCCAGTTAAACCCCCTTAATGCACTAACGGGAGTGAAAAGTATGTTATGCACTTCAGTGTTCATTTCATTTCATTTTATTTAGGAAAACATCCAAGGATAAAAATACACAGAAAAGAATACATAAAAGTAAACTTA
>JAUMTS010122777.1:0-10123 GCA_032273385.1 Ophiopholis aculeata | reverse complement strand
TCATGCACGAGCGATAAGTTGGAAAATGTTGTGCAGCCACAAATACAACGTATAACATCCACTGACAACGTATTTGATAAAAGCATACGAATACTCAGTCGGGATGACTGATTTGTACGTACTACTGATGTTCTTAAAATAGCAGTACTCGTTTCATACTGATTTACATAAACCTGATAACTTGATGATGTTTTATGTAAGAGTAAACACAATCATAGACTTGCATCTGTTTCAAATGTATCACAAAAAAATTGTAACACTGAGGCTGACAGATTAATTCTTGATGAGATATAATTCCAATTTATAACACACAATCTAAGTGAATAATGTACGTGTCGCTGTAAGTGATTAACCAAGGCAATTCTCCTTTGGGAGGAATCCAACAATACTGACAACGTAACCAGGTTACATTGTACTAAAGTGCACACTATCTTCAACTCAGTGACAAAAAATTATATGGGTAGACGAGATTTATTGGCTGATTATATTTTTAAATGATCATAACATTAAAATTATTTCTGAAGACAATGATGATTAGAAAGTGTATTTGTACAAGTGACCTCTTACAGTTTTATAGCATCAATTTCAAAGTAACTATTTTTTTAAATATACAAATTGCACAATATTTATACAGGGTAACATGCTGAACAAAAAATGATTTTCAGCAGGGTTCTGCTTAACACATAAAACAAAGTTATATACGTTAAAAGAATATAAATATTTCCATTTAATATTAAATTTAGACTTGATCCTGCTACAATGTTTTACAGAACTGCTTCGTAAAAACCCATATAGGTCCTCACTCTTCAGAAACGTTATGAAGAATTGTTGCAAAACAACAATACACATGTAATAATGTTTTAGCCTTTGGTGGGATAAAGATAGTGGCAGGTTGCGTTGGCCATGACCGACTTGAACATATACCTTCTCTATGTATGCCCCTCCATAATGTCCATCAGAACAACCGAACAGTAGGTATTATAATATATATGAATACCACAATGCTCTACTTCAAACCGCGCCATATCTCAACCTGTGTGTTCCAAATAATTGTGAGAAAAAAAGTTGTTTTACGGATAAGAATTATATTATTTTGTTTCGTATACTTTTAGAAGCTTACAATATGGGAATTGAATTAAAGGTCCATCCATTTTCAGCAGCACGTGTATCTTACTTGATTATTGTTTGATATCATAATCTTGTCTACCAATTTTATTCATAACGTTCTTATTTATCAAATGAAAACTGAGATGCTAAGCACAAATTATTCATCTCAGGTATCCCAATTTACTGTGATTTGTTAAAGTGTAGATTTACTTTAAAGGTCATCGCCTATCAGGAGCGAATTATACTTTGAGAGTCGGGAACTCTTGAGGAGAATCTATAGATCACGCAAGATTGTCGAAAGCTTTTAATTCTATCGCTGAAGCAGCAGTGTGATAAATATCATTATAGTAATGTGATATGTTTCTTTCCAAATAACATTTGTCATTTGAACTTTACATTATTTTTTTAACGTATATGTAAACAAATGTAGCTGCCGGATAAAAATGCAATACATTCCACATAAAGGCATTTCTTTTTATATTGAGCATACCAATCATAGTTTTCTTCACCATTCATTTTTCTATTATATGCTTAACTTAGTGGGTACTACAGATAAAAGACTGACGCAACCTAATATGTACATAACGTTTAATCCACGAAAGTTTAAAACAATGCACAGTCGTTTAAGTGTCTATGATTTATACAATTTGATCCTTAAAATTGGCTGATTATTTGGAGTGGTAAATAAGTGGAAAACAACTCTAACAATCTGCGAAAGTTCATACTGGAGTTCATATCTGCTATATTGCTTTAAGTATATATTCTAACCAGCAAAGACTTTAACAACTTTAATTTTAAGTTATTATTCTAAGGTTATTATTATAACTTATTATACCATAGACCTTGACATCTGAAATTAATGTTTATTAATGTTATATGCATTGAATTCGAGTAGATGGGCATCTGAATGGAACCGGGTATGTTTTGCCAAGAGCGAAAGTCCTATGCTGCTTGATTTCTTTGATCCAATTTAATTTCTGTATTTGGTTTGATATTTTGTTGATTTCGCTTCTAAGGATAACCGTTGATAAATGTATTCAAATATAAATATTTACTACGAGACGAAGTCAGATCTGTGAAAGAAATATATCACCTCGTTGTCCATACTTTCTCGTGTATTCAGACAAATCTCTGTTGATCAGCACAGATTTTTCATCACTCGAACCCATCTGAAAGCTGCTGATTAAGTTGCTTGGATTGCTATCAGGTTTCTTTTAACGCCGAAAGGTAAATTTTCATGCAAAATAATGGCTGGGTTCCAGAATTGATCATTTATTGGTGGAAATTTCCTTGAGCGCTCCTTACACAGCTGTTTAAATTTTGCCATGATAAAGTCATTTTTTAAGCTCAATAACATGTGGGTAATATCGACTTTTACAGTTGAATTGTTGCACATGAGAAATCCATGGGCGTAAGAAGTGTGTATGTGTTTGTTGTGTGAGTAACCTGCTAAATATTTCTTCAGGTGTCGAATACTAATAAACCTGCCTGCGATTATTCAGTGTCTCCGTATAAACAGGCGTTGTTATTCCATGTAGGTTATAACTCAATTAGCTTCATTGATTTTTCAAAATGGTTTGCTTAAAGTTTTGTTGAGATTCTATAAACTCCCAGGTAGAGTGTCGTCATTTCATGATTTAGTTGTCGGTGCAATCTTGAATGTCATGGTTGCGGGTAATTTCGAATCTAATATATGTAGAACTCCTTACTTACTTATAAAGAACAAGAAAACCGTGAGATTGAAGAGAATGTGACAATTCCAGGAGAAGTATACATTATTCTGTTTTAATATTTTCATATATTTGAAATTATAAAAGCTTTAGAAGAGTATGAACACAAATGTTGGTCTCATTTGTTAAATCATACGTTTAAAAACAAAAAAACAGGTATTGCATTATCATGTCAATTTAAAGGTAAGACATGGTTGCGGGTAATTTGCGGGATAGTTTTATCCATTGACGAAAAATGTGCATGGTACATGATTTCCCCACACTAAAAGATAATTCGACACCGTCTATGACGTATTTGTCTGTCACGCGTTTCACACAAGGTCAATAACTCTTATTCGGACAGGGACAGGAAAAAGTAATTGAAACTATCGAACATTCATGTGAAATGTGCCTGCGATATACAACGGTGGCAATATCATCGGAAAACACACAACTTGATATATATATTGCTGTGATTGTAATACTCTGCGCTGTTAATACATAGTACAATGGACAGTAGTTATACATTACTTCTGCCCCACCTGGAAACATATTTGTTTTTCGTATGACCTTTTTATTCTAAAGAAATAATAACATTGCTTTATATAATGACATGCATCTTCAACAGATGCCTCGGTATAGATATTTCACTGTCTGAAAGCTTAAACAACGTGACTAACTTTGCATTCAATGTTTAAATTATGTTTTTACAACTCTTAGCGACCTAACTACGCTCACCAGAATATCATGTACAAACATGTTATAATTAACTGTCATAAAATCCCTGACATGTGTTGATGAAACACAGCATATATTCCCTTGACATTACTGTGTCCCATAAAAATGCTAAAATATTCAGCGAGATGTATATTTCATACATCATTGACTGTTACATAAAAATATTGTCATATCATGTTTCACAATTGTTATAAGCTATGGCATATTTCTGTATAACCAACTTATGATTTAAAACATTGCATCAAAGATAGCTGTGCAATATAGTTATAAAAAATTGTTAAAAGTAATCATTCTAATTTAACTTAATGCTCACATGCTAATACTTGCAAATATTAAACAATTATATAACAAACAAATAAGTTTAAAGAACGTTTAATTAGGAGTTTAAAGCAGTGGGTGGTACCATACTATCAATGGGCCGATTGAAAAGTAATTTAAATTGTGATCTAAGACGAATCTCTTGGAAGATTTAAAATATAGGCATAAACAACCTGTCTTCCTAGACTGATGGATACAGATTCTTTTAGCTTAGATTATTTAAGAGTACGGTTTCGTTAGAGGGGTAAATGAGATTCATCAAAACACCATTGCATTGAAGTTTCTGGATGCTCATCGAGAACAGATTCGTTTTCAAATTTGTATTTCACGCCTGATTTGCTCATTTGTTTGGAACACCTTGCTAATTAAATATCGACAACAGACGACTGTTTTTCGATGAGGTACGGATTTTTAGAGGAATCAGGACTGAACACGGAGTAGTACGATCCTTACTTTTTTAAAGTTCCATGCAAGCCACAGAGATTAATTTGATTGTAAAATTATTGAACTTGACACAAAATAAATCAACTATGACGAGTTTCACACATCTGATTCATGTCTGTGTTGAAGTAGATAAGAAAATGTTTCAACTAGCAGGTATTATGTTCCTAAACAAATAGTTTGAAATGCTGTTCACCTGGTATTCGACGCAAATTTGCCCTTGGCGCCGAAGGCATGGCAACAGTAGCAAAATGTTAAACATACACACGTCTTGTTGATTTTCATATTATTGGAAAGGAGGGACAGGGACAAAACATACCCCGGGCAAAGCAGACTAGGGTTAGTAGCATTTGGCATTGGAAGGGCAGGAAAATTCAAACAGTCGATATAAATGTTTCATAAATCGGAAGAAATTTGTCTGGAAAGCAGTTCTATACAGATAAAGGAGCATAATGTGTACGGATGTATTGATACTGATCCGACATTGTGGTAAAAGTTAAAAGTCAACTTGTAAATAGTATGATTTTGTCCCTGTGCGTATTTATAGATATACATCTAATACACATGATATTTGGTAGAATTTCAACTCAATTAATTGTCGGCCTGGGATAAATATTAGCCGTATATATGTTATTTAATCGACTACATTTGCAAGTTCTACATTTCATAGTTGTCTTATTATATTTTTAATTGGAATGTAAATTATCAACATTTTATCAAGGTAATGTTAAGGTCAACTATATTACTCATACAAGTAAAGTTATGACATGTTTAGCTTACCGACAAAGGCTGTTTACAAATATTTTTCATACAAATCACCTGTTGACACAATATTGTAATGCACGATTTATTTGTGTGCACTTATAAATCAAATTGCTTAAAGCATTTTATGCACAAATCGATATTTTTATCTGACGTCAAAATATATAAAGGTCACCTAATATCAGTATAATCAGCTTCTATAGTTTATAAATAAAAAGTCCATGGTTTTAAGGTGGCGTTGCCATCATATATTTAATGATTCATAAAAGCAACCAAGTGAATCAATTAATTTCACATATCAAGGCAGATATGTCTCTGTATGTCATTTTAGACCGTATGCGTAAATGAAAATGTGTGTTTAAGTTGTTTAAAGTGCAACCGCAACTATATTAGGTTAGATATGAATTAAAAATCATTCCTCAAATTAGCAACCAAGTTTACGTAATTAAGGCATATTTCCACCAGTCTGATATTTTCAAACTTTAACTATATCATTTTAGACCATATACGGCTCGTAAAAATGCATTGTGCTGTAATTTCTTCAAAATCTAACCTTGGTTTTTCTAGCCAAATGTTGGTGTTTTAGACAATAGTGAGATAAGGGTAGTGGTTGGGTGCTTTGACTGTGGTCGATTTGAAGAATCAAATACCTTCCCGATTCATGCCCCGCCATAGTTTCCATCATAACAACATACCTTAATGTAAGTGTTCCCAATAACTGTTAAAAAAAATATTCCTTAAGGATAAAAATTATGATTTTTCAGTTTGTAAACACTTTCACAAGCTAACGAACTGGGAATTGAATTACATAATTTGCATTCGAATTTTCAGCAGCTCATGTACCTTTCTTTATTCTTGTTTGATATCATAATCGTGCCTATCAATATTATTCATATCATTCATTTTTATCAAGTATAAACTGAGACGCTGCGCAAACATTATTCATCCTAGGTATCCCAAAGTATTGTGTTTTGTTGAAGTGTAGATTTATTTAAAAGGTCATCGCCTTTCAGGAGGGAATATACGTTGAGAGTCCGGAACTCTTCAAGAGAATTAATAGATCTGACAAGATCGTCGAGGGTATACAATTATATCGCTAAAGTAGTAGAGTGGTAAATATCTTTATAGATATATGAAATATTTGCAAATAACATTTCCTGAAAATATTTATTCCACGGATGTTACATTCGGCGGCTGAAAGGGTATAATGCATTTAACATTATGCCATTCTATTTATAATGAGCAGACCAATAATGTGAGGTTTTTTATCGAGCAATGTTCACATGCAGTTAACAAATACAATGTAAATTACGAGACGGGGGTAGATATGTAGAATAGCAGACATGTATCAATTGTATATACTTTCTCACGTGTTCAGATAAACCTGGATTGCCACACATTTTCAAATCATCTAAACCCATCTCTAATCTGCTGATAAGTTACTTGCTAGATACCAAGTGCAACGCGAAAGGTATATTTGTATGCAATGTTTTGGTCGATTTATTGTTTGGATCTTTACTTTAGCGCTTCGTAAACAGCGTTTTATATTTTGCTTTGTTAATGTAAATATTGAAAACTAGTAACATGTGAACAATGACGAAGAACACATCAATAAAGTGTGTTTTTACACATAAGAAAACCATGAGCGCAGGACTTGTTTATGTGCTTATTATTTAATTAAGCTGCTCAATATTCCATTGAGTTTCAAATACCAATAAAACTGCATGTGATTTGTAGGTAATTGTTGATATAGTAAGTCCCATAGGACTGAGGAAAGCATAGCTACTAGAATATAAGGGATATTACCAATGGGTGTAAACTATGTTTATCACTGATTCTAGTGTTATTTATTGATAAACAATTTACATAGTAAAAGATTCCCTTATACTCAACAAAAATTTGACACCGTCTATGACGTATTTGTCCGTCACGCGTTTCAGCAATTAATTGAAACTATCGTACATTACTAAAAGTTCATGTTGTAAGGTTAGTTGCTGACATCTCTACTCTTATCTGTGTAACACACATATTATAATAAGTGTTTATGATTGTAAGTATTAAAATATAATTTTGCCTTGAGCGACAGAAAACCACTTATGTTACTTCAAATACTTGTACGGAGAGCTTAACCCTGTTTTTGCTACCAAATCAAGCCTACAACATGAATATCGGAATTGTTTTCCAGATGACCTCGAGATAAAGTCGGGTCTATTCTATTAGTTCAAAACAGTGTGCAAAAATCAAAAAAAGGTCACCTAGTTCATTAAGTTTCCGAAGGATCTCCAAATTCAAAAGGAGAAATGTCAAAATAGTTCAAATACTACTGAAGACACCCCGTTATGGACATTTACAAATTACCTAGGAAGAAGCTTCTTCGGCCAACTGACCCAAAGAGGGAGACAACGCACAGTCTTAAAATCCAAAATAAGCGAGGACGAAAAATGTGTTCAGACTCCTTGTGGCGAGACATGAAATTACTATTTCCATGGATAACGTAATAGTTCATGTGCGTACTGTATTGAAGAAAACATAACTTTTATTTTAGTCAAACATATCTTGTATAGAAAAATGTATCCCGTGACTTTATGACTTTAAGTAAATTAATTAACAAAAACAAGTGTCAATCAGATTGTGTGGGGAGGCAATGCATTGTAGTAAGCTTTCTTTTGAAATTATCGAGCGCGATGAAGCTGCATTTGTGCATTGTCATATGTGATGCAATGTTTTACTTTGTCATTCATGGCCACCCACCAGCCCCTCACACTTATCCAGGAGGATGAGAGATAAAAAAAAAGAGACCCAGGGTCGTCATTGGTTCGTTTTTACGATGCTAGGTGGTCTTTAGATTGTTGTTTGCCCCAGTCTGTAATTGCAGTCGGAAGATAGTGAGAATCTAGAGTGGCAATGAGCTTGCAACTTGGTCGTAGTACTATGCAAACTTATTGTTCACAGGTTGCTCTCATTGGCTTATGTAGCATGATACCATTTAATTACATACTTATGAATAATGTATTACTTGTTTTATTAAGTACTTTAAAAGACCACGCCCATATGTGTTTTTTACTCTGTAAAATAAATATTTTAGTGCAGATACCCTACAAGCACCTGTGTCATTTTTCGTTCTCTACACTATAGAGAATACTGTGTCAGGATTGAGAAACGTCGACCTATGTCCAAGTTGTGATACTATCTTTCTACTTTAATCACATTATTTGGCTTAACTATGCGTGCCTGTTTCTAGAAATAATCTAGTTTGTGCGGGTACCCGACATATTTTAAAATACCTAAAGAAATACCCCAACAAAGCTGTCTGTTAAGTATTACCGAAAGTAAAATCATCAATGTTTAAAATAAACGTTGTCTAGGAATTGTACACAATATACCTAAAGCCATTAAACAAGATTTAATGCTATTTAAATGCAGTGGTATCGACAATTAAATTACTCCAAGTTAATACTCAGAATTAACAATTATCTTTTAGGAGTTTTGAAGATGAATAGGGAAACTTTGATATGCTTAAAGAGTTATAAGTATTAGTTTTAACTTATGTTTACCTAAACCGATTTTCATATCTTTTTGGGGCTTGGATATCAATAGATTTGTGATGTGGGTCGCATTATCTGAAATATCGCGAAATATAAACTTACCGAAAAAACGATTTTACGTGGTATGATCATAGCAGTTCGCTTTAAACGTCGTTGTGTTTTAAAGTCCAAAAAAATTATCATAATATTTTCAAAATATTTCTATTTCTCGTTATTGTGATTGAATTGATACTATCAACAGGGTGTCTTTTCCTGTCATTCTCCAGTTTGCATGCCATAATATATTAACTAATATTGCTGTGATGTTAATAATGTGCACTTTAAATTAAAAATACAATGCACAGTAGCTATACATTGCTTCTGCCCCATCTTGAAACAAACGTGTTGTACTTATCATCTTTATATTTGAAAGAAATATTGAAATGACTTTATAAAATAACATGCATCTTTGACAGATGCCTGGGGATAAATTTGGCAGTGTCTTCAATCTAAACAATGTGACTCATTGTATACCTTAATGTTTAAATTATCTTTCAATATCATTAGAATATCATGAACAAAAATGTTTATGATTAACTGTCACCAAATCCCTGAAACGTATTAATAATACATTCGCACGTAGTCTCTAGACATTATAGCATGCCATAATATCTCTGAAATATTCAGCGTGATTTCCTCTTCATACAACATTAACTGTTACATTGAAATATTGTCATACAATGTTTCACGATTGTAATACGCTCTCGCATAATACGAAGTATAAACAGACTTAGATGCAATATCCAACTTCTGGTTTAAAGCATTGCGTTGCAATGACAGCTGTGCAATATTTATAATTTAAATTAATGCTCACATGCTAATACTTGCAGCAATAAAACAATTATAAAACAAAACAATAAGTAAAAATACCGTTTACTTAAGAGATTAAGGCATAGTTATATAGGCAGCTTGAACAATGATCTAAAACGTGAACTAAAACGTATCTCTTGCAAGATTTCAAAAATATGGACAAAGAAAACATGTCTGCCTGTTAAATGAAGGATACAGATTATTCTTATTTGACGTTATTTCAGAGTACGATGGCCTTTGAGGGGTAGAAGTGATTCAGTAAAACATCATTACATTGAAGTTTAGGGGTGCTCACCGAGAACAGATTAGTTTTCATATTCGTATTTCACGCCTGATTTTCCATTTCTTTGGAATACCTTGCAAATATCGACAGCAGACGACTGTTTTTTGATGCGACATGGACTATAAGAGGAATCAGAAATTTACACGGAGTAGTGCGATCCTTAATGTGTGGAAAGTTTCTTCAAGACGCGGAGATTATTTGATTTAAAATTATTGAACCTGAAACACAATAAATAAATTATGACGAGTGTCACACCTCTGATTCATGTCATAAGTACGGTGGCCTAACGGTTACGGCACGAGATTCATAATCTGAAGGTTGTGGGTTCGAACCCAGCCAGGGCCAGTGTGTTGCGTTCTTAGGCAAGACGC
>JAUMTS010122666.1:0-10124 GCA_032273385.1 Ophiopholis aculeata | reverse complement strand
GCTGGTTCCAAAGTCGGGAACCGCACACGCGAAACGAATTATTACCCGCTAGACGTTTGGAACGAGGTACAAAAAGCCTGGTAGCATCAGAAGAGGAGCAAAGTTGACGTCTAGTGTCTTCATTTCTGCCGTTACAAATATTGTACATTTGAAGAATGTGAGTGAGGTAGCTTGGAGCCTGATCTTAAGTGATTTAAAAACATACAACATGATCTTTCAGCCAAAAACACTTTCCAGACCATTTTGTACCTATTGTGTTTACAATGTGGTCAAACCCAGTTTTAGTTTTTGCTTTAAAATGTCATGACTGAACTGTTTGTACAATTCAACAATATATGACTTGTCATGTTAGTGGCTTTAACAATCCTTTTGGATTTCTTAAAACCTCCTTAACTTGGAAAATACTATTAATATTAAACAGGAATGCTGAGAGTTTCTCATAACGACATTACAATCACATCCATGCACCTAAGGTGTCGATAGCACGGTAGAGGTCTTTGTGATTCACCTAAAACATGTTTTACTCAAAAATCGTGAATTTCAATGATGTGTGAACTTCTATGACCTTCGTCAAAATTCAAGGAAACAGTTTAATTTCTTCGAAAAGTAGGCCAATCTTCCATGAGCATTGCCAATAGCTGAATTATTGAGTTATGTTATAGAGAACATAGCTCTAGAGAGTTCCTGAGCTTCCGCAACCATACGACTTGGTGAATCGTGTTTCATTCACAGATCTGCGCCTGAATTAGTTGTGGGAATCAGGTTATTTCATTTCTTCATTTTAAGGATGTAAAGTTGTTTAACATGTAAATTTCATGAAGAATTAGTCATAAATGTGTTATTTGTTTGCTCACAATTTATGTTGAATTAGCTGTTTTAATGTTTTCTTAAGTTGATAAAGTTGTTAACGGGAATGTTAAATTGTTATTGTTTCTATTCTAAATTGCAGTTATGATTACATTGTCCGACGTAATACGAGTAATGTGTAACCTAAATGGTAAAAATATATTTGAGGTTCTTTATTTTAGAGTGAACCAGTAAAACATTTACCTGATAGTTATATACATCAAGAAAATAAATCTTAGAAATAGCTTTTTGTTAAAGAAGTGGTGTCTAAGAAATGCTATGGGTTATGTTTAAGTACGTGCACTGCATCAACCAGTAGCCACAATTAATGGCTCAGAAGTTTGACTGCTGGTCAATATGATACACGTTAACATTCCAGAAAAAGAAAGCAACTGTGATTATGTTACTTGAAACTACGTTTATCATGCAGCTGAAAGGCTTTATTGAATATGAAATCTACAAAAAAAAATGTATTATACAAAAATGTTAAATTCGTAATAATAGAAAGGCAATTTTTATATATACATATATTGTGCACTCTGGTATTCATAATGCATGAACGGCTTCATGAGATGGGTCAAGGGCTTTTAATACAGGTCACTGATTCTGATCATTTGTAGATGGTCTGTGATTCGAAGGAGTAAAAGAACTATACACAGTGGAACCTCGTTATAACAAGCTCTGGTATAACAAATTCATGTTTTAACAAAGTATTTGCACTTGTCCCAGGACTGAATTTTTCTTTATTATCAATTATTTTTGCAACCCTGATATAACAAACCAGTTTATTGGTCCCGCTGTGTTAACGAGATTCCACTGTATTACTGTCTATTTTATGTCCTCAAATAATGTTGTATTGTATCGAAATGCATGAACTTCTTGAAGGAAATGACACACACAAAAAACAATAATAAAGCACATGGATTACTTATTTTGGTGAAGGGCACAATTTAAATGTACGAGCATGTAGAAACTACCATATCGATTAAACCTAAGGCTATGTGATGTCAATAATTTTTAGTACAATCAGTCATCTTCGTAGTTGAGATTGAGGGACCTCAATCCCAAACGACGCTACTACGTGCATGAAGGTTATAGTGCAAGCGCCCACTGAGAAGAGTTTATTCGGCTAAAAAATACAAAAGGTTTGACGACCAGCTTTTAAAAAAAGAAACCCTTTTGAGATTCAAAAATCTCACAAATAAAGTGTTCACAATTAACTTTATTTTAGTATTTCTTGTTAGCAAATAGGATAACTATCAAGAATCTAACATCATTGCGAACACCACCATTCCTAGTGTTTCACATTTAATGCATGTAATTTCACATGCTTTTACTATTGGATGTATATAACGTTATCCATCTTTACCTTTATATAAAATTCAACAAATAGCCATGCACCATGTATCTGAAGCATGCTAAGGTGAAATATGGAAGCGTGAAATTGGTTGAGGAAATCAATAAGTGATTTTTAAAAAGTTGTATTTTCCGATGGATAACGTAATTATACATAACGTATTATATATTTTAGTTTGTAAATTGTCTTAAACAGAGATATTAGCATGCAGTCCTGATTTGTATGCTCAACCGAGCCAGAACATGTATACCTATTGCCAAAATGTGTTATTAAGGTTTTCAGACTTATAGTTAATTTGGTATGTGGATAACGTAATATACATGCTTAAAACAGACACATTCATTTTCGTGGATTGCAGATTTTTGATGCCAAATTTGTAATCAAACATTTTTGAAATTATATATGTTTCAATGTACTGATATGTTTGGCACAATATAATGTAAAAACTAAATCGCTGTGGTTCTGTTGTATAAAATTAATCGTGTTGCTATATGGATAACGTAATAAACAACGTTTTTCACGGAAACCATGTTATAGCTTTAAAAAGCTCAAATAAACCATCTTCTTCTTCTTTTCGTGTATGTCGAGAACAAAACTAATTAAATTTCCAAAGTACTGTGAAGCAGCCACTCTCTAGTGGCCTCATCTAATTCCATCAGCCCATGGATGCCATTTGGTGGTTTAAACAGAGGGCATGTTGTGATGATGTGATCTGCTGTTTGCTCCTCGGCACCACACTCACAAGCTGGACTTTGGACCAAGCCCCATCTAAACATGTTGGCCTTACAACGTCCGACACCACTTCGCAGACGGTTTAGCATTGTCCACGCGTGCCTGGGTAAGTCACTGCCTGGACTTGTATCCGTAGGGTTGTTGATGAAGCGCTGTAGCGAGGATGACGAGTTGTGCCACTGATCTGTCCATGTTTTCCCTGTCCAGTCTTTTGTGGTCTGATTTGGCTGGATGGTCTTCATTAGATCGAGTGCATGTGGGGCAAAAGGCTGTCTGGAGGACAATCTCCTGCTTGCTCCGGCTCTGGCTCAAGCTTGAGTGAGGGACTCGTGGAGTAGGTGATCGGGTTCTTGGGCTCGCCCTGTAATAGCCAAAATAGCTTCCTTCCGTCGGATGTTCGGTGGAGGAATTCCTGCTAGGACTGGTAGTTGCTCAACGGGTGTAGGCCTTACGCATCCTGTTATTGAACGCATTGATTCGTTTAGGCAGGTGTCAACCAGAGATGTGTGACAGCTTCTACTCCAGACTGGTGCGCAGTATTCTGCTGGGGTATAGACGAGGGCCAGAGTTGATGTGCGGAGGGTTTTTAGAGCACCTCTTGCAATGACCTTGTCTCGCAAGTTGTAGTTGAGTGATCTGTTGAGTTTCACTCCGAGGTAGGTTGGGCACGGGTCAAATCTCAGCCGATCAGCATTGATGGTGACGTTAAGTCTTCTCCTCCCGGTTGCATAGGTGAAAAGCAGCAGAGACGGTCTTGCCCACGCTTAGCTTGAGCCTCTAGTGCCAAAGGTAGGTAGTCAGGGTGTCCATGTCGTACTGGACATCCGAATAGCCAGGTCATCTACATATCTATACTTCTTTGAGATGGTGTCTGGCAGGTCATGGATATAGATATTGAAGAGTAGAGGTGCTAAGACGGAACCCTGCGGTACACCATTTCTCAGACGACGTCTGCTCTGCTGTCCATCACTTGTCTTTAGGACAAAGCTACGGTTTGAAATGAGCTGTAGGGTGAAGGATACAATGTGCCTGTCTGCGAGGAGCTTCGTGAGCTTATATGTAAGTCCTCTGTGCCACACAGTGTCATAAGCTGCTGCGAGGTCAACGAACACAGCGCCTGCTTTCTGTTTTCCTTCGAAACTGTCATCTATATCCTGATTGAGAAGGGTCACCTGATCTGCTGTCGATCTGCCACAGCGAAAGCCAGCCTGTTCTTGAGGTAGCTAGGAGTCGATGGTAGGGTTGATGCGGCTGTGTATCAGGCGTTCAAGTAGCTTGAAGGGGCTGCAGAGTAGCGAGATGGGCGGTTACTTTTGGGATCATCCTTTGCCTTGTTTGGTTTAGGCAGAGCTATCACTGTTGCCTTTCGCCATATATTAGAAATCTTGCCACTCTCCATACAGGATGACAGGAATTCACAAAGCCAGTTTGTCGCTGCAGTTCCAGCATGGCGGAGGAATTCTGGGTGGATACCCAGCTACGCCACTGATTGAATATGAAATGTACGAACGGTTGAATCTTGAACTAATATATAACTTTTTCAATGCAATTTCCATTTCGGAAGAAGTAATAGTATATGAAGGCTATGGTGCATCTATGTACCCCATGATTTTCAAAAATGAATGCATTAAACTTATATCTATTTTTTAAGTGTTCCACTTCCTAAAATAACCCCTCATGTAAAATTTGGTTGAAAAAATCATTGTCTAGGGGTCCCACCGGCCATTCAAAAATAGGTTGGCTAATGTATAACAAAATGCAATTTTGCAATCTTTGCAATCAAAATGCTATTTGATTGCAATATGCTTCTGTGGAAAACAATAGCTCCTTCATTATTCATTCTGTATAGGGTAGGTGTAGGTAATACGAGACCGTAGAGAACAAGAGACCATTACGCTGAATCAGCCCATACCTGGCTGCATTTAGGCTGCATTTAGGCTGCAAATGTTGCTATAGCGCCATATAAAGTTTGTGCAACACTCTTTCAACATATGGAATGCATCGAAGCTAGAGGTTGTCATTTATAGGAGAGAAATTCCCAAAAATTTACCAAAGTACACAATTTTCATCCTAGAATTTTGCTCTGATATAAAACCCATTTTTCAAGGAATGTTAGGTTGCGCTCACCTAATGAAGAGGTGGTATGTAAAGTTAGTTTTAATAGAAGTCTTGGACGTGAGCTAGCCACAACGAAACATTAACTGACCATAGTGTGTAGTGTATTGGTGATACTGAAGTACAAAGAACAATGCCAGGTCAATAATAGGTGTAGGTTATAGGGGACGTCAATTAGGCAGCTGTTTGTTATGAATTTAAACTGTGCTCTGCTGTGCTGTTGGTGGCTTAATTGTGCATGTAGATAATTAGACAGCCATTGTAAATATACTGTGACTGTTTTATTTGCTCAAAATTTTACATGGAATTTGTTTTGTTCATTTTTATTTCTTTAATGCTAGTCTCTTTAAAGCCTACAAACATGTACCAAATTTCATCTGAAAAGGTGGTTTCGCTGGTGAGGTTGGGTCCCCACGAGGCCCCTGTTATGTACCTTATGCAGTTAAGTGTTAATAATGAAGTTATGAACTTATGTCCGTAAATCTAATTAAAGCCATATTCCTTGATTAGAACGAAAAATAAAGGGCGCTGCAGCTCAATAGAGGGCGCTATTCAATTGGTACTCTATCTGAAATTGACAGGGTGTTCAAAATGTGTGTGAAAAGTGTAATGCTAATGTGCCAAAGAAGCATAAGTAGTTTGAGATTTAAAATTTAAACTTTCATTCTCCGAAATCTTACCTTTTAATGACAACCAATTGAAATCCAAGATGGCCACCACACTTTCAATGATTTTATTTGATGGTCCCGTACATAAGTATCATGTTAAAGTTTGATCTAAACTGGTCAAGAACAATTAAAGTTATGTCCGTAAAACATCTCTAAAGCATGTTCCTTGACATGGTCACTCTATAGAGGGCGCTGTAGGTCGAAATAGGGCCTATTCAATTGGAACTCCATCTGAAGGCGACAATTTTTTTTAAATGTATAAGTGTGAATAGTTTCACACCGAAGAATTAGTTTATTCAAGATTTAATTTAGTAGACCGTGTGTGCTACCGTCAGCTTAAATGATGGAGCTATTATTTTCGAAATATTGATTTTACTCATGTTAATGGCGGCCATTTTGAAATCTAACATTACAATTATACTTTCAATGATGTTTGTTGATGATCACGTACATAAGGATCATGCTAAACTTTGCTTGATCGAAATTGAGCAAGAAATAGTAAAGTTATGCCCGTATAACCTCTCAAGTGCGCATTCTTAGGGTAAACTATAGAGGGCGCCCTATGTCAATTGGGACTCCATCTGCAGTTGAAAAGTAATGTTAACATGTGAAATATTTCACCCTTAAACGATTAAACATGACGTTTTTGTGGAAAATTTAACGCTTATACAACGAAACATATTTTTTTTAGATTACACTTTAGACCGTATATGCTACGGCTTTCATTTTGTGAAATCTCGACATTTTGAAATCTAAGATGTCCGCCATACTTTTAATACTTTTTGTTCATTTTGTTGTTTATTAAAGGATCAAAGAAAACTTTGTTTGACCGTAATTGATCAAGTAATAATGTAGTTATGTTTGTAATATATCTTAACAGGGGCAAACTATGGAGGGCCCTGTAGGTCAATTGAGGGCGCTTTCCAATTGGCACTCCATCTGAAATTGATTAGCACCTCAAGTTGTTATGTGTGCCAGGTTTGATGCTTTTATCAAAAAGTGCACATATTATGTAACCTTTCCATGGACTATAAGTGCATATTTATAAGCAGGAACATATATTTCTTCTGAAAACAAAGTTAGAATTCAAAGAAGGTATGCAGTCTTAACTTGCCTTGGTTAGTTGCAAACTCGATGTGTTTAGCTGGTAAAAGTTTCGATGAGTGGAAAGATCATGCCCCAAATGTTTACAAAGGTGTTGATATTCTCCGTCATCCAGATCCAGAACCTGATAGAAAATGTACCAAATAAAGATCACTAAATATTCCTGCTTTCGCCGGTTTAACAAATCTTGAGAGGGTGAAGCCTTGAATCTTACCATTAAACTAGTTTTAGTACTCTATTATCCAAGTTTGGCTGTATCAGTCTTTGTAAACATAATTTGGATTCATCAACGCCTAAACATAAGTCACAAATCAAAATTAAGTTGGACCGATTCATAGCTTGAATCGAATTTGGTCTCAGAGAAGGGTGCTAAGTTATTAGACCCCTACCCATCCTTCAGGCTTATCTTTGATTTTGTACGAGAAAGATATGCCTTTTTTCAAAGATTTGCGCAAAGATGAACGTTTCTTTTTCCAAACATAAACAAAAATACAAAAATACAAAAACAAAAAACAAAAAACAAAACAACAAACAAAAAACACGGCTTGCTGAAGGCTTTTCTATTATATTGTTTGTTAAGCCATTTGGACGGCACTCTCTGTCTAAATATGGCAAAATGGAAAAAAAGAGTCATTTATATCTGACACGTGCAGTCATTACTCGACAAAGTTACATAAAATACACAGTTGTATTACCCGTAATAGAGTTACGAGACACCTATCCTGGGTTACCACTCAACTGGAGGGGGCGAGACGTGAAGCAAAACATTTAATTTTGTATTGGGACTATATTTCTAGAATTGAATTTGATAATCAAAACTTACTCGTGCAAAGACTGCCAGATATTGCCTTATTTTGTTGGATCTTATTCGTTCTGGATACTGAAGACCTGGGCATATCTCTGTTATGTTCCGCATTGCTCCACAACCATCCATTGGGGCTAGGGTATTGGGTTTGTCGAAAATATACAAGCTATTCGGATTTCTATGTCCGTCCTGACGCAAGCTTTCGATACCCTGTTTTGCATCAGGGGTAATAAGTATAAAGGCTTGCACATTTTTAAGGCTCTTCCCGGATACGATAACCATGTCCATTCTGGAAAAAATAGGATTATATGAGATTTTAGAACTTGACTGCAGTTGACCATATGAATAACGCCTTCCCTTACATATCAGGCAACACCTCATTGATACTGTTTATAGCCAATTCGTATCCATAAGTTTCATGGTCATCGCATGTTTCCTGTGAGATAGGTAGCCTTCTGAAGATTGTTAAAACTGCTTAAAAGAAACTTAGGGGCCATTACAGGCCAAGATGTAAACACCCCATTTTGCAGTGGCGTAGCTGGTAGGGGGGGGGGAGCAATTGTGAAATTGTCGCAGAAATATAGTTGGTGTATTTTGAAACTGATTTCGTCATTTTTTCGTAAATACCTAAAGAACACATAATACAATGTATGCATGAGTTATTTTGCACCTGGGGCATCGTATGCAGATAAACTGATCCGTAATAGACTTATTAATCATACAATCATAAATTATTTATGGTTTTTGAACATTATCACTTTCACCTACTGTGGGAATTACTAGCAAAGTGAAACATGCAAAGCTTGGATGATTGAGGGTGATACCGGAATATATTGGATGAGCTATGAAAATATGGGTCATTATAGGGGTCAAAGTTCAAATTTAAAAATCTATTGATTGAGTATTCACTGTCCACTCAAGTAGTAATTTACTATTGATTGGTTCAATAGTTGGCCTTTGTAATGTTTTTATGATCTTTTACTGACAAGACACTGACAATTAGATGGTATTTCACAATGACAATAATGTAGGAGTTGACTTTGGGCGGCTACAGCCGCCTTCCGAACTGAAAGGGTTAAGAGACTCTTAGCATGACTTTAACAATATGAATTCACTCAAGGTCATTACGGGGGTCAAATATTAATCTGGTGTCAAAGTGCAAATGCTAATCGGTAAGGTTCGTGCTCTCTGAGCACAAATGATCTCTAGTTGCAGTCGTCTTGCGAAAGTGCGATTTCTTTCTTGCACAGCTAGTGCTTAGCACCGCTGTGTTCTGTCTTCTTTTGGTTCTTTGTTTCTTCTTTGTTTCTGCTGGTAATCGACCATAGCTCAAAGGGCAAATGAACAATTTTGATGAAACTTTATCAAAATGACCAATGTCCAAGTGCAAACTTTTCACATGACCAAGGTACATAGGTGTCAGGGGTCAAAAAGGTCATTTTAACTTTCTAGCGTTCTTCTATCTGATGAGGGTCTTGGACCCAATTGAATTAACTCGAAAACATAGTTTCCCAAAATACTTCATCCCAGTTTGTTTGGGCTTCAATCACCATCACCAATAAGCGCTGGCTCTGTGGCGTTTATTACCGTCCAAAACCCAAGGACATGGCAGCCCTCGATTGCCGTGAGGAAACACTTAACAGTCTTCACCCTGAGCGGTATTCTGGTACGTTGCTGCTTGGTGACTTCAATTTTGACTTTGGACCAAATGTGCCTCAGAGCAATTACCATCACAAGCTCATTGCCATCTCGGACTTCTTTGAACTTAACCAGCTGGTTACCGACTACACTCGCACACCAGAAAATGGAACGCCAACATTACTAGATCATGTGTATTCTACTAGCGCTGAACAAATCCACGAGGTTCAGGTCACAGAAAAACTTGCTACCTCGGACCACCATTTGGTAACGTTTAAATCCTAGTGATTGCCAAATATCCGCAGAATTATTGATCAATATGACCATGCTGACGTTGAACAATTAAATAATCTTGTTTTAGATACTAACCAGTCCGAAAGATATAATTAAAGAATGCTAATATAAATACTCGTGTAGCGATTGCCTGGGCGCTGCCATATTGGACCAATTGAACATTACGTTACAGGACATAACTCAAGATTGTAGTGACGGATCAACCTATAATTTTGTACAAATATTACTTGGACATAGATCTAGGATAACGTGAAGTCAGATTTTAATTTCTTTATTTGTGGAATATATCCTGATTGGTCAGCTCACAGTTTCCATGACGACAAATTTAAAAGTTTGGAGGCACAAATTTAAAAGTTTGGAGGCACGATCACGTGCTTTTATTCCTTGTACAGGTATGATGTAGATAAATAATTTAGAATTTAAATTACAGCAGTTTTTGTATTCAGCCAATCAGAGGCCTTGCTCAGTAACCGTTGCAAGTAATATTAAAAGGACAAGCATTTTTCAAATTTAGAGTTTATTGACTGCAAAATGGTACATAATGTTTATTAACTGATATTTGAGA